>OV884012.1:95723965-95912293 GCA_930367205.1 Acanthosoma haemorrhoidale
GAAAAGGTTTTTGGAGAGACTATAAATTCTTTTTTGAAAAAAATATTTTTTCACAAAGTGTAAATTTAAAAATATTCAGTGCCTCTTTTTGGAGTTTTAACTCTTTTAATATAATTAATATTTACATAATATATTAAATATTCACTTGTGTATATATACGGCATAAAATAGAATAGAAAGAAAGATTTATTCCGGGACTAAATCCCGTATGAATAACATTTATGTTCATATGACAAATTCACATCTGGCAAAAATAGCATTATTATAGTAATAACAAACCTCTATAGAAATGGTAATAATAATTATGAAATAAAAATAAAAATTGTTTAACTGCTTTTAGTAAAAAAAGTCCATATGATCAACCTATAAAAAAAAACAATATAAATTAGTTAAAACAACGAGAATATGCAAAAGTCTGTACAAAAAGATTAAAAAAAAAACCATAAAATGAATACAGAAAAAATTGCGGAGTACTCTGAATGCCTAATGGCCATCTACATGCTTTGTAGATGTAGGTCTAAGTTACAATAGTTAAGATTTAATCACAAGTATAATAGATGAACCAGCATATTGTATTAAATCAGTCATAAGATACAAGAAGACAGACAATAGGCCGTCCGTTACGGCTCAAGCGTCCTCTACAGAATTTACGAGATGTCGCGAAATGAATGAGAGAGTTTTGGGGACCCAGGGCGCTGTCCCATGTTGACAAAGCCTATCATTTATAGCAATAAATTGAACATATCCCACTTTTTTAAACAGCATTCAAATGATTCACTGGTTAAAATAGGTTTGAAGACATAACCTAATTATTTTTTTAATCCTACAAATACATGTATTTCATTTTCTAAGTTTGGCAAAAACATTGGTGGTAGATGAATGAACTCCTTAGAGATTCCGTCAGCGATTATAGGAAGCATAAAAGTAAGAAGAAAACGAAATAGTGGTAGTAGTAGAATCCCTGTGGTAAACCCCGGATAGGAAAATTCACTCTCGTTGATATTTTCAGAAAAAGATAATTATTTTATCTGTACATGTGGATTTGGGAGGCCTATGGGCTGTTTGTAAATAATGTATAAATGAGCGAGTGAATGATGAATTGTAAATATGGTATGAATGAGAACATTTATCTCAATTACTTATTGTCTAATAAGGCAGATTGTAATTTTAGCACAATTAAGAAGCTATATATAAACAAATTTTACTGTCAATGTTTGAAATTTCCTAGAGCTCTTTGGTCAGATTTTACCAAGACCTGTGCGAAATTGAATATCTGTCACGAAATGATTATCTTTTTCTTTTTATCTCATAGAATTTAATTAAATGATTACATTGACTCCCTTCTGACATGAAGAGTCAAAGCTGGAAAGAGAGAGCTCGCATTAAAATAGCCCAAGATAACAATCCACTACCTTCCCTCTTGTCGACTGCTCCTTCACCTCATCGCCATTAGAGGAGCATCGGATCCTGTTTACTCTCAAAATACAATTGAAACAACACGTCTATTCGTTTTTTTATTCACTTGGGTTTTAGAGAAGCGTAGTACATAAATAGCCGCAGCATCATGATGCTACGATGCATCATAGGGAACATTCGAAATTGGACGCTAACCATAGGCAAACTACAATATGGGCAAGAATACATTTCACCCACAAGTTTTAATTTCCTGGGTCACAAATAAAATTTTCTCCCGGGTCGAACATTGTTGTATAGAGTTGTTTGTTACTAAGTTTCTTTTTGAAAAAAATAACATTAAGTAATAACATAAATGATACTCCACAAAATTTACTTCATTATTTTCAAAAAATTTTAGTCATCACATACAAAACTTGGCTTACGAACTAAAGTAATCATCTGATGCTTTGATAATAACTGAAGAGTGAACTGAGGTTAAGTAAGAGGTAGGTATCTTAAAGGGTATTCTCATCATTGAAGTGGGTATTGACATCATTTATTATGATGCTATATTTGCCAGATGTTTATTTGTCATTTGAACCAAAGCGTATTCCGATGCAGCAAACCTTCACTTTCATCCGAACAAATTTCCTCCTTCACACCCAGACATCTTTTCCACCAATTAATTAAAATACCACGAATCACAATAAATCTGCGGGCATTCTCTTTGCAATATACAATAGAAGATTAAACCCAATGACATTAGGGATACATCAATTAATAACGGATTAGTCAATATATTGCTTTTGTTTTGGAAATTAATTTAAAATAAAAATTAGTTTTATGTTCCGTTAATTGTGAGTGTTGTTTGTGTAAAGTACAGTGATGTTGGTACTCGTGCTCCCTCTCAACACAGGATGAAAGTCTTCGGGTCGTATCGGATACAAAACACGATTTCCTGTCAATCTGTTATTGAGTGTAATCAAACATTAGTTCCTTTCCAACCGTATTATTCTAAAGCATTATTGCATAGGAATTCGTAATAGCATTAGTTCGAATAACAGTTAGTGCGAATGAAATTGTTAACCTGTAATTGTTAATAAATTTTTTCTTAAACGAACAGTTATTATTCACCATCTACAACTGTCGCTCGACTGCCTAATATTGGACAACCGTTTACATTATATAACAGATACCCTGTTCCTGTACCGGAAGCATAAATTTCTCAACAGTGAATAGGTCAGTCAACTTCTCACGTTCATTTCAGAACTATCCCCGACAAAGGAATCATTTATTATAAAATTATTTTCTGTTATAATTTGTTTAATTTAACATTAATCAATAATTTTATATAAACTAGTGCATATAAAATATAGCTCTACTTTTTTGTTATTTACCTTAATTTTATGATTAATGTAAAAGAGAGTACTCCGCCTGCGCTAAACTATAACAAGTTGTATTCGTGTCGCTCTACAAACTAACTGTTTTTGTTACCATCCGTAGGAAGTGTCTAGTTCCTAGAACTGTTTCAATCGACTATTGGGTGAACTGTTTACGGAGGAGCTATCTACAGGAGTGGATAGTGAAGCTGTGGACTGTATTGCTAAGTGTATGTTTCACTTATTTCATAGAGAAGGCGGCCATATTGAAAGTCTGTAGCTCTGCTGTGCTAGTGATAAGAGTGGGGTGTCCGGCTAAACCCTCATAATTTTGTCTGTGGCCTTCTGCTAGCGTCGCAGGTTCTCATCAAAGTTACGTACGTTCGAGGCTACCTTCGACTATGTATTTTTTATTTTTAAAAAAATACTTATAAATTCAGAAAAATACTGTTGATGATGAAACATGCGTTTCTATCAACAAGTGATGTCAGAAAATAAAAAATAAACGCTAAAGGTCTCTAGGACCAACACCAACTCCGATCTAAAAGAAATGTTGTGCCTGTAAATTCTTCAGCGCCCAGCACCTCTATGAAAGGATTAACACCAACCTAGCACAACAAGCAAAACCCATGAGTCCTCCATTTTTCACGCCCAACAGTTATAAGGTGTTGAAAAATATTAAAGTAGAGAACATGGACTCTACACAAACACCCTCACAGCCCAATCCACCAGCGATATTTGTACGCAATATTAGTAATTTTAAATTTCTATGTATAATTGAATAAAATCTTAGGTACGGGCAAATACACGTGCCTCAAGCGGTCTTGGGACACAAAAATGTCTCCGGACACTCCCGACACACATCGAGCAATAATCAGATACTTAGAAGGAACTAAGGCTGACTTCCATACTTATCAGCTAAAGTAGGAAATATCGCTACGGGTGGTGAGTAGAAACCTGCAACCCACAACACCAGCGGACGAAATAGAAAAGGAGCTCTTCAGTTTAGAATACAAGGTTCGCTGAATTACTAACGTGCTCCGAGAGGAAAGGCAAAAAGATGAAGCTATCAAGACACCTTGATATTTAATCATTGTTCTTTGTGGATCTAGAGCGAAGACCCGGAGTAGAAAAAATCTACAAGCTTACCCACTTGTATTACACAAGAGTACAAGTCCAAAAACCTTACCCCAAACGTGACATAGTCCAATGCCATAATTGCCAGGCATACGGGCACACGAAATCATACTGCTAACACCCTCACAGGCGTGTACAGTGCAGTGGGCAGCACAAAAAAGAAATGTGTAAGAAGCCCCTAAAATCGCCTGCAGTATGTGTTCTCTGCAATCAAGGCCAACCGGCCAGCTATAAAGACTGCGAGGCTTACTGAATTCTGAAGTCAAGAAGCGCCCCCGCCAGAAAGTTGAGGCTTTCAGTCTCTTTTGTTGATGACGTTCGGGACAGAGAGCAGTCACAGGCACTGCCCACTCCTCGTCCGCAAGTTCTTCTTCCCCAGCATTCCGTTCATCCTAGCAACCAGCAAACTCAATCCCATCCTCAACCACACATCTTCCATATTCCTCCACCTTCAAGGTCTTCAGATCTCACTAGTCTATTTACATCATTCCTTACAGAGTTCAGAACTCTAATTACCCCTCTCATTTCCCTTCTTACACATCCTGTCACCTACCTGATCCCCATCAAACAAAACCCATAAGTGGATCCTTCCGAATCCTTATCCATTCTCCTTTGGAATACGAATAGTGTTCGCACCCACACTAACGAACTGACAGCACTACTTCACGACAAGAAGATCAACGTAGCTCTCATTACTAAAACAAGACTTTTGAGTAAACGACCATTTACAGTTCGACAGTACCAGACTTATCGAACTGATCACCCAGATAGAAGAGCTCATACAGGTACAGCTGTCATTGTTCATAACTCCATTTCCCATCACACAGTTCCTTTGGTAGCACACGATTTCCTTCAATCCACTGCAGTGTCAATCAGCACCTTCACTTTTCCCCTTACTCTAGCTAGCATCATTGTACTGCCCTCCCAATCAATTCATTTATAATTCCCAATTCATCTCCTTTCTAGACTCCATCGGGCATCGTTTCCTTTTGGGTGGGGACTTTCATGGGAAGCACAAACATTGGGGGTCAATATCGACGAATACACGAGGACGTGTTTTGCTGTATCCAATCACACGGAAACATTGCTCCACTATCTTTCCTGACACAGCCACCTATTGGCCATCTGATCCCAACCAAAATCCTGATCTCCCAGGACTTAGTTTTCTACAATAGTTTAGGAACACTAAGCTATTCACTCACGCACCTTGACGACCTCTCCTCCTACCATAACCTTGTGATCGTTACCGTTTCCCTAAGACCTATCCACAAACAGCCTCCTCCTTCATTTATCAGGGGCCCAGTTGATTAGGACCACTTCCACCAGATTCTTACAGAAAACATTCCAAGACCTAAATGATGCATCAGCATTCCTTCACTACTCTGATTCAGAGGTTGGCCTGGGAGGAATCGTCACCCCACCGTCATCCGAAAATTCACAATAAAAATCCTTTACCTCAGTGATCTCAAAATCTCAAAGACCTAATTTGGATTAGTATTTGGATTGATCCAAACACCACTCGAGAACAGTGTGGCAAATATCCTGATATCCTGCTAATCGTCGCTCATACAATCAGTACTTCAGATTAGTAAAGCGGCAATTGGCATACTTCAGTTCCGATTCTTTTAATTCCCATCTCTCCTCTCTGTCTACCAGCGATAACTCCTTTTGCAATCTTACTAAGAAAATCCTAAAATATCATCCTGTTTCACACCCACTCCTTTGTGATGATGGGTCCTGGGTGGCTTCGGATGGCGGGAGGTCGGAAGGACTCGCACTGCATCTTCCCCGTACTTTCACTCCTCACCTTACTCCTCAAAACAATACTCATCGCACAACTGGTGAAGATTTCCTCACTTCACCTATCCCTCTCTCACTTCCACCAAAAGCTGTTAGCCCCTCTGAGGTCAAATACCTTCTGAAAAACTTTCCTTACCGAAAATCCTCTGGATATGATCTCCTTACTCCTCAAATTCTCAAACAACTTCCTCCTAAAGCCATAATCTTTCTAACCTACATATATAATTGCATTATCTGAACGACGCACTTTCCTCTCCTCTGGAAACACTCCATTATAGTTGTATTCGCCAAACCCGATAAACCACCCAATAACGCCTCATCTTACCACCGAATTAGCCTACTCCCTATCCTCTCAAAAATATTAGAAAAACTCCTATTAAAACGCCTACTTCCAATTGTTGAATCCAAAAACCTTTATCCTACTCACCAGTTTGGTTTCAGTCAACGACATTCCACTGCTCAACAAGGCCTTCGCGTTGTCGATCACATATCCTTATCCCCTGAAACCAAACATTACTGCACTGCTGTCTTTCTGGCCATAGCTTAAGCTTTTGACAGGGTCTGGCACGCAGGTTTGCTTTACAAGCTCAAAAGATAAGTCCACTGTGGTTTAAAATATTCTAACTACTATCCCATAAAAGCAGGAGTTCCACAGGGCAGCGTCCTGGGTCCCATCCTTTATAATCAATTCACCGATGATGCCCCCTTTACCACCAATACCGTCTTGGCAACATTTGCAGATAACCCTGCAGCTCTGTCATCCCATTCAGACCTTGATATAGCATCCCAAAACCTTAAAAAATAACTTGACGAGATCGAGTATTGGTGCAACCAATGGCGAATTAAAGTCAATAAAGTAAAATGTTCCCATATAACCATTATACCCTATGCCACAAGTCCTGTCCGCTAATTGTTTTAAGTTCGATTCCTCTCCCCAGTTCGGTATTTTGGCATCTGTAGCGATATATAGCGAAGCGCTAAATATATGTAAATTACCATACACTCTGGTTCATAATGTATTATAATAGAAATGCAAATCTGTGTAACTTCTGGTAATAAATCATAGAGAGATTGGCAGAGGTAGACAAGTAACTCAGAGGGTCCTACCATAAAACCTAGGGCAAGCACACTTACCCCTATTAGAATAGACCTTCACTCACGTTCCCATGGTCATAAAATCATGCTAGGAACAGCTTAGTCACGTAACTCGGGAGACGGGACATCATAAAGCACACCCTTTTGGACCAACGGGATAATAAAACAGACCACCTGCAGACAGACTCCGCCTTCCACGAGGGAGGGGGGTACAATATTTATATCGGTAAGTTTCGCCCTGAAGGAGCACTCTGTTTCTTAGCCCCTACAGCCGCTTACTGGTTGCGATACGACCAGGGCCTCGGGGCCCTGGGAGTAAGCCCACTCAGCCTTCCGCTAGTCTACTCTCTCTATGCCACACCTCTACGACGGCACTTTGCCTCACAGCCTCTAGCAGACCTCTGACGCCAATCTGTACCTATTACGCTGCCGATCTCTCGCTCGAACTCTGAAAACTGGTCTTATTCTTTATGAACCTCTGAAGCTCATCCTGAACACAGTGTCTTGTCGGGACACATCCCTATCAATAAATGGAGTCAGATATTAACGCCTACATGGAACATGGTCCATGTTATTAACTACTACAGCAATCCGCACTTGTCACCAGGGCTAGAGTAATCACACACTCCCCTAGTGACGCCCCCCCCCCCGACACTTGTTGACCTTCGACAATTGTCCACCATTTTCCGACAGCTTCCATCTCGACAAAAGACTGACATGGAACCCACACACGAGGCTAAAAAGACAAGAACTAAACAGACGCTTTGGACAACTGTACAGACTACTTCGAAGGACATCCCATCTATCAATAGAAAATAAACTACTTATCTACAAAGTTATACTTAAGCCAATCTGTAAATACGGAATACAGCTATGGGGGACAGAAAAAAAGTCGAACATCAAGCGCATCCAATCCTTTCAATCAAAAGTCCTGAGAACAATAGAAAATGCCTCTTATTACATCAGCAACAATACCCTTCATAATGATCTTAATATACCCTACATTCTTGAACTCATCCCTTCCAAGCTCATAAAATTCCATAGTAACCTTTCTAACCACGCTAATTTCCTAGCACAATCATTGCACTGCACCACTCATCCCTAAAATCCTCCTCGGAGACTAAAACTGCAGCGGCCTCGTGACCTGCTATGAATAAGTGACAGTGGGAGTCCTGGCATTCCATCATGTCCTGAGCGTATGTGGCTCTCGCGCTCTTGGTCAGCCTCTGCTGGCTTATATCCAGTGAAGCGGCTTACAAAGGAGCACGGGGGACTTCCCAAGACTCCGCTTCCTCCTTCGCACGCGAGGGAGGTGAAAACCATGTGGACTTTGGGAGCCTCTTGGCTGTTTGTACTTCATATAAAGTATGAATGAACGACAGAATGAAAATTGTAAATTGGTATGAACGAAAACATTTATCACAATCACTTATAGACTGATCAGGCAGATTGTAATTTTATCATAATAATGTTGTTGTCAATCAGTCAATGTAAAAGAGGCTTCTAGAAATGATGTGTTCAATGTAAATGTTATCTTAAAATACATTAGAGTTGATTAAATAAGTATAAGATTAAGCACGAGTTGTTGGTTGGTAAATATAAAGCATCTATAACAGTATTCATTATCAAGGACTTTTTTTATCAACTTAGTAAATCGGTAATATGTGATCTTTGTATGTATGCATGTAATTTAAGGCGTGATCTGTCCACATAAAGAAGATTAAAAGAAGCGCTTTCTAGTTCAAAGTACCAATACTTGAAGTTCGCACATGTAATCTTTTTCAATGTGCTACCTCGGTATAAAAATACATAGACATCTCCATTTCTCTACCCATTCCACAAGAACTATCTCCGCAAGTCTTACCGGCTTTTCACTTGTTATCTTCACCCATCTTGTTCTTGCGTCTCAAACTAATAATATGTATAAGTGTGTCCTCCGGCCAGCTCTGCCGTACGTTGCCCCGCCATGTAATCACTTAACTGACAGTACAGCTAGACAACAATTTCAGAACGGTATCATGAGAAAATTGGTCAGACATACCTCTCTCCAAAGGTTAAAGAACGCTGGCCAACACCCGTCGTTTGGTGTGCCGTCGCTGGGTGAGTTCATTCACCGGAGCAAGTTTTTTGATTCGTTGCAGCACCTGATAAACCCCGTTCTTAACACTTTGACTCCACCCCCATTCCCATATCGATGGGAACAGATTGTATGGGAAAACTAGGTTAAACTAGTTACTTAGATTTATGTGAGTATTAATTTAATGTTCTTAAGGTGAGCCCTATCACAACTTTTTGTGTTCACACGCCTTGTATTCTGTACATCGCCTACCTTTCAACCTCACACATTATATAAAATGTATCTACGGTACAGCAAATATAATAAGCACGATGTAAAAATTCCACGTGTGAAATCTGTAAATCACTCTGTGTATGTTGAATAAAGTGCTTTGAAAAAAAACAAAAAAAAAACTTTTAGTTAAGAGCATTCTCTATTAATTGTAGCTATAAATACGGTAACATCTTTCACTTTTTTTTATTAAGGCTTAAGATATTTGAGTGCCAAAGGCTAGAGGGATTCATTTGTGTAGTAGATTTTTTTTCTGCACTCTGTTAACATCTGTTCGGCATTGCCAAGATTTTTTTTTTGTCTGTTACTCTCTTGTCTCTTATTAATAATTCAAAATCAAAACCTCTCAATGAAAGAACATGGAGCTTTTAACGATTCATATCTTATAAAGTGATTTTGAATGGTTAGAACACTGGTGTCTAATATGTTACTGGATATGCTAAAATGTAAAATAAAAAGATGTTTTACTATGAATGTGGTACCAATTCTATTTCAACTATATAGGCTATGAATGAGTGAACCGGTTTTTCGTCGAAATTGAATTGTTGTCATCAAATTTTTATGTCAACTTATACAATCTTGGAAAATAAAGCTACTATTCGTTCTGGATGGATTATGCGATATGATCAAGAAAAACACACAAAAAAATACTCAGTAAAAAACACTGTGGAGTGACATTATTTGAGACGGCTATGTAGCAGGGAAAACTATTTCCAGTAGGCCGATAATACGAACTTTATTTGCAATGCAAATTTTGAAAGTTTTACAGAAAGCATAAACAGCCTTGTCAAGACCCTTGAAGTAGTAATCTGGTCTGATGGTAGTGAGCATGTGTGCTGGACCAATGTGGCCGTAATGTTTATGAACAAGTAGAGAAATAAAAATTCTCGCCTTTACTTTTAATTTCTTGAGTACTATTACTTGTTTATACTCTATATTTTTAGCTGTTTTCGAATCAGATGTATGTTCAGCTTGGTTCTTCAATATATTAGGGATATTTATCAAGTTTACAACCTGGATCGCATATTTATTTTTGAAATATTCAAGGGCTGGATTTCTGGGCAATTAGTCCGCAAGAATATTATCTTTGCCTCTTTCATATACAATAACAAAGTTAAATTGAGATAAATAAATTATTAGGTTTCCAATGATTTCATCCGTTTTGGTCTTCAGACTGTCAAATCGTTTCTGATCATTACAGACAGTAAAGTAACGCCTAATTAAGTAGTACTGTTATTACTTGTCAACAAATTGCCAAAATTCAGTTCAAATTTGACATCATTCTCAATAATCAATGTAGAGGATCAAGTTTCTTTTTACTATTTTCAATATACCTTAAATAAAAGTTTCTAGAACCTAGAATACTTCGTACCCCGGTCTTATAAGAAGGTCGCTGAAGCTTTTGGGGGGAAACCAAATTATCATGGACGGGTAAAACTTTATTAATATCATATGTCCAAGATATTTAACTGATTTGACTGACAAACACTAGCCCAGTCTTAAATTAAAATCTTCAACGTCGATAAGTTGTAAGAATTTTTCATGATGTTGAAGATGATCTTCCCAAGCTCGAGAGAAAATCAAAACATCATTTGATGGAATTCAGATAAAATTCATCTAAATTATTTCTCTGGATAATATTTGATAATCTCTGAAATATGGCAGGAGTATAGTTCCAAATGGAAGAACTCTAAGCATTAACTTATATTTTGTGACGAATATTTTTTCTCGATCTTCTAATTTCAGCATGATAGACCAAAAAGCTGAGGTGATTTCCAAAACTGTAAAGTGTTCACAATTTACAACCTTGTTGATCACATCCTGGATTGTTGGGAATGGGATACATTCTGGTACTACCGATTTGTTTAATTTTCTTCAATATTTCTATTACAATATAAATTATATATTACACACATATATAACACATTATATATAAACACATATAACACTGTATGTCTGCTTCTGTATTAATTCAGTGAGACAGGCAAATAGGAAGACTATCGTATCTAGGAAAAAATTTACGACTCCTTGTTGTTTCAGTATTTCTTGTTTTTGGATGTGAACGAAAAACTACCCAGCATATTTTGAGGCCGTGCGGAATTTTTGACTATTTATCTATTTCTTATTCATGAGAGTTTTAATCATTTAACTTTTTAACCTAGACCGTATAGTGCCATTCTCAATTTCTTCAGAAACAAGAGATGCTTAAGGTTAATGGTACCAAAAGCCATACCGAAAAAAGATTGGTCTGCTAATGAAACTTGGTAAATATGTTTCATGTGTCATTATTCGTTGACGTTGTATGTAATGGAAACAAAATTAAAACAATATAGATACTCTAAAACAATTATACTTGTTTTTATAGTCGAAAATACACGTATTATTTAGTATGTTGATCGTGAACAAGTTCCTTGGAGATAAAGAGCTGCTCTCCTGACAAAACAGTGGAAGGATCCACACATAAGAAGCCTATATTATAAATTCAGATTAGTACTTGATACCACTGACCAGAAAGGACTTGCAAAACTGTGGGTGCAGTGTTTTAAAATTACAGTATTAAATAAAAAGCGGAAATAAATATAAGCTTAAAGAACCGGCAGCAGAGAACTCCACGTTCACACTGTCAAAATGATGATGCCTTATTTAATTTCCAGATATCATTTACATTATTCAAAACTAAGAAACATCTACTTGCAGTTGATGTCTGAACTGTCTATTACCCATTGGAATATGATAAATTCTTATAAACATTTTAAGGGAGGAAAACCACAATTCTCGACTTAAGAGGTTATTTCAGTAAGTGACCCATGCCCTTCAACAACTCACTCAGCTATATAGAATGAGATCAAAGCATTGATGAGAATCTTCTTGAAACTGTTTACATCATCATAATTGATGGAGGCAACTTAAGTGTAATGAAACAAGTAGGTCCTACAATGATGCATGTGATGTCTATGTGAAATACGACCAGAAGCATTTCAAATCATCTGCCATAGAATTTTATGGGTACGATTACAACAACGATATTAAAAACCTGAAGTTATAAAAACGTGTCGTGACTAGACTTCTGATAACAGAAACTACCGCAAGTGCGGGAATCAAGAGCGATTTCTTACTAACTCAAGACTACTGACTAAAATAGAAAAAAATAAACAATTTTAATGTGATACAAACTTGTGGTGACGGAGACACTTTAATTGTTACCACTTCAATTGAATTAGCTCAAGAGCTTCAACCAGCAGTTGTGCTTATGACAAACCTTGTCCCTTGGCTCAGTCGATGATTAGTTTTTTCTTCTATAATCTCTAGTGATTTACTATAAATGTATACCTTATTTCATTTTTTATTCTTCATTATTTAAACTTTATATTATTTTATTTACTTTTTTTTTATTATTCACTGGTCCTTACTTATTTTATTACTTACTGCTTCTGTTTCCTAGTAGAGTTTCGTTTTTCATTAACTTTGTTCAATCATTTTAGGTTCCTTTCAATAGTAAAAGGTTATAATAAATAAATAATACGTGTATTTTCGTCTACAAAAACGAGTATAGTTTTTTTTTATGGTGCTTTTATCGTCTTGCTTTTATCCAGCGTCAAAAAAAACAACAACTCAAAAACATGCAACACATGCCTGGATTGAACCAATGCTAATTTCAAACCCCACATTAGTTAACCAGTCTAATACTTGCCGTTTAAATTACATATAGTTTATATCATTTCTTTTCTTGAGTTTTAGGGATGTTATCGGAAGAACTAAGATGGAACTGGCAGTATTTACCCGAGGCCTCATTAGGCAAGCAGGTGGTGGGCCTTCGTTAATGCAAGCTCCACAAACCGTTTGATGTATTCTGCTCCGGATATGGCTATCGTTGTTTCCGCCTTTTTTTCGGAAACATTATCTAAATAACGAAACATTTCTCCATCGGTTGCTTCTTACTTCTCACAAGCTTCCCTTTTAAACGTGTTTCTATTTTTTATTTAGCATTCAAGAAAAAACCTTGAGGATTCTACTCCTTATGCAGAAGATAAGCAATATCTGATTATACTTTTGTTGGCTATAGTAGTAAACTGACACCCTACTTTCATTCATTTTTGGGAGTAGATTATCTCCCATCGTCTGTATATATTATGCAAAAAAAACGTCGAAAAAATTATTGATTGGATCTGAAATATTAAAGGTGCATTAAGTATTGGCTAAAGAGTGGGTGCTTAACATAATTACTCTTAGCTTATTTAAGATTTATAGTTCTCATTTTTCCTAACAGTAAATGCCATGTAAAATATTGTAAAACAAAAGGTATTTTAAAATATAAATAACAGAAATATTGCAATTAATTAATAATAAGTTTTTTTTAAAGACTGTGGTTTTTCACTTTAATTTAATATGGTTAAATAATCCTTAAAGGAATGATCCTGGAAAGCTTGTTGAAGTTGGAAAGGATTTTACTATTTATGAATGACTCACATTTTAACGTGAAGACAATGGATAAATTCCATATTAAGTGGATGCATGGATTAGTTGCTACACCGATTTGATGTTTTTTTTTATATTATTGATTAAAATTTGTATTTCATAATTATAAAAATTATTTTTGAGCAAAAATAATTAATAATATCTAATTTTATCTGTTAAACTATCTTGATCATAAGGAATCGTAAACAACTAAATCATTAATATATTAGCACTTTCTGTTGTTCATTAAGCACTAAGTGTCGCTCATTTATACCTAATTTTTTTTATGTAATAATATCGTGGCCCTATATATATAAGTTAAAGCCAGAGGCCTTACTATGTCGAATACTAATACGATCATGGAATGTAAGCAACCCATGATCTTATGTAGGTCGGATTATCTTCCACGATGAAGCAGTCTTTCGCTGGAGTCAGGGTGTGTCGGTGCATTTGCCTCTTTTGTTATTATCTTTTTATCAATCTTAACCGCCGGCGATTAACTTTTATATAAATATATATATGTTATGGCTAGTGGCAAGACATTGTTAAGCCTAATACCACAGGACCTAATGTAAACAAAGCCTGGGTATTGATAGAGGATGAGAAGATAATAAAGCCAGTTAACAATCGAACCTGTGTGCATTATTATCATCCATATTCTCTCTTTTCTTTTGATCGTCTACAGCCAGGAGACGATAACTTATATATATATATACATATAAGTTAATTTACAACGGTAAAGATTTGTTAAAAAGAGAAAGAGGAAAACGCACTGACACACTTGGACTCAAGAGAAAGACTAACTTTATTATTCCGACAATCCTGGTCGTATTTATTTACAATACAGTCATACTCCTGACTTTAACTTATATACTTGTTTTATAATAGTAGTCCTTGATAAATCTGGACCAGCTGAAACTTGAACGGCTTAATAATGTTATGTCAAGAATTGTGAAGAGACTAAGCTTTAATGGACAACAATTAGTGCAATTAAAAATTTTTAATTGCACTAAGGGTTGCCCATCAAGGATTCACATTTGTTTTATTGACACAATATCATTAAGCCGTCAAAGTTTTGTTTTTTCAGGTATTATCAAGGACTACAATTCTGAAAACCAGATATATATAATTACATAAAATAAATAAGGTTTATAAATAAGCGACACCTTGTGCTTAGTGAACAATAGAATGTGGTACTATATTAATGATCTAGTTATTTATCATTATTTTTATTTGTTAAAAATACGACTCCTTATGGACTTGATGGCCCCTCTTATTACCCCTTGGTCTATTTAGACAGATTCTATTTATTTTTTTTCAAAAAAAGAGCTTTCACGTTCCGAAATCATTATGATCTTTTCAAAAAAATAACTTGAGAGTAAAATTGAACATCTGAACCACGTTTTTGGAAGCCAGTATAGTGTCATCACCAGATATGACTAAAACCCTACCACAAACCAAGGTCATTAGTAATGCGTTCATTGATTGTATCGAATGCATTCACCAAATTTCACCTTTCAGTATTAATTTTAATTATACCATCCCCTTAATTATTACCCCATATTTAAAAAAAAATGATATCACCTTCACCTCTTTTATGTTTTATTGGCATTTTAAGCCTTTAGAAAGTAACACTAGCCCTAGATATATAATATATCTAGAAAGTATGACAGTAAGCAAAGCGGAAACAAACAGTCAAAATAAACTCTGTCAATGCACTGTTGTTTCAAACAATGACAATAAGCTGTAACAGCAGACAAGCTCAAGTTAATAACATTTTAGAACGCAATATAGACTATATTACAGGATTTATTAAAACTAGACGTACATATAAACGATATTAGTAAAGGTAAATATCAAATATTGTGGTTAATGAAAACAATTTATCAGGACTGAGTAGAAATGTTGGCTCTAAGATTGGGACGATATTGGCTGGGAAGCTCTAGGCCTATAGGGGCGCGGCTCGATACTAACCTAGTTAGATTCATCATAAATTCCCTACCTTGTAATCCTCCCTTGTTCTGCTCACTGGTTTGTGGAGTATTATCTATTGAAGCCTACATTTAGTAGTCAGGCTTATTAAAATTATTTATTGGTGGTTGAATATCCTATTTCATAGGTGAGTTTAACAATCGGTCAACGTATCAACATGCAAAAAGCAATTATAAGAAAATCAGCAGTGGGAAATACTTTATTGATTTATTTATTGATTATTGATTTAAGTACTTAAGTAATTTACATAATTTATGTCTCATATGCTTGCTTATCTCATGTATCTCACTCTTTCATAGCTAAATATTAATTACAAAACCTTAAAATTGACAATTTAAAGAGGTTGTTGTAAAATCAAACAAATTCGTGGAGCTATTGGACTACAACACGTTACATTTAATTATACTTAGCATAAATACCATTTAATTCCTCAAGATTTATGCAGGTGCGTCTTTAGTTTGTATCCTATAAGATAGCGGTCGGAAAAAAGGACTTTACACTTATATTCCAAAACGCTTTAAAATGTGCTGCTTAGCATTTGGCTATAATACAACTTCGAATAGTATGAAACCAATATTGAACGGGAAAAAAGTCAGGTTCGTTCTGATTACTTATAGAATTTCTCAAGTCGCAACATAGAAGATATTATATTCAGTTCTAAGTTCTAATTTTTTTTCCAAGTATTAAGGGCTCATATGATTCGGTAACTCGAAAGAAATTTCAAATATATCATATAATTGTTGTAATTTACTTTGAGGCTTGTTTTATTTACATGCTTCAGAGGCACAACTGAAACCCACTCTGACGAGGATGGAACACAGTATAAACTGGTGAAGCAGATCGCTATCTAATACCACCATAGATCTGGTGCTTACGTGTGGCCATAGAAAATTATAGAATCGGAACGGCTCCCACATTAAAAACAACCTTCTTGGCATTTAAAACCTCCACCGAGGATTCCCACATTCCTTACTCCTCTCACACCACCTTCAAGCAGGTACTCCTAGTACAAGGTTCCTATCACCCCTAATATTTTATATTTTTCCCACATCCTAAATTCGACCTAGAGAGCTTCGAAAAAAAAAAAAAAATAAAAATGGATACTTCCTTCGATCTACCCCAAAGTGCTATAGGCCAATCAGCTTCCTACCAGTTCTAAATAAAGTCCTTGAGCGTCTCATGTTCTCTACTCTCACACCAAGTTGGGAGAAGACCACTCGAGGCCATTCGAAGCATTTTTACACTTTTCAGGATGTGAGGGATCTTCGTTCCGAATTCATTACTATAATGACCTTACACATCTCATCTGCCTTTGACAGTGTGTGGTGGCCTTATTTCATGGGGTAGCTTTAGGAACTGGAAGCTCCCAACTATCCGTATGACCTGGTTGATTGTTACCATATTTACAGACAGGTGGACGGAAGAAGGGAAATATATGCGGTTGAAGGCCCACTGGAACAGTGCCCTAAGGGTCTTAGGTCCTAAGAACCAAAAGTCTTAGGTCCTGTGCTGGAGAAATTAATCTTCAACTGAATTCGTGAGAACCTAAAGGAAGAGGACTTTCCAGCTGTATTTTACGTTGTCAAGCAGGCCACTCTAGTTGCGGCAGATTGTTGGACCGAGCTGGAAACATGAGTGACAAGATGCGTTACCCTGGTTGGTGAATTTGTGGAAGGATGGCTAAAGAAAAAAACAAGGTTTTGCCTGTCAAAGGGAATGCGGATAGGTTTTAATCAATCTGTCTGAAATTTGCAGGAAAGAGGATTGAGCTGAGCAATGAAATCACGTACCAAGGAGTGATGCTTGGGAAGTGGCTGGGGATCACTCTTTACATCAAATACCTTCAAGAGATAGTCACAATCACGATTAATAATTTAACAAGAATCGTCGGTGTGACGTGGACTCTGTGATACCCGTTATGAAGAGTCCTCTTTGTCGGGGCAATCCTTGGAATCATGAGATATGCAGCGGAGAAGCAGTCTGAAAATGTCTATTCGGGTCAAGCCAGGCAGTTGCAAAATGCAAAGGACTGTGTCGTGTAAAGCGGTTGAAGTATTTTTTATAGCTACTATTACCAATAGACCTAATCTTTAATCTTGTTGGGAGAGTGATTTCGAGGGAAAGTAAGACGACGAGAGTCAGATTACCAGCCACCCTCGAGATACCATTAGGGAGGAATACATTTACACGGGGAACGAGCAGAATGTATCTCCCGATAGAATACATCGCCAAAGGCGTGACCTTGAGTGAGCATTTCCCACAGATTAGGGGTAGGCTGGTGGTTACATAGACCTCTCCAGACAACTGTTTGTTGAGGGGATTTCGTTGAAAACTTTATAAGTTCAGGAGAGCAGAGAGCCTGTACTATTCTTAATGTGGACACGAAGGAACTGCGTAATAAGTCGTGCCCACATGTTCTGCATTGGAACAGACCAGCGCCATTCGTATGTACAAAACAGGATTCTGGAGCATTTTGGAATTTGACCTGCTACGCAGAGATTAGAATTACAAGGCATTTCTTCTCTTTATCAAAGAATGGAAGATGCTACAGAGACCGGTTCATTTTAACAAATCTATAAGAGTAGATGACATCCCAAGAGTCAGAAGAAAAATAAATGTTTTATATTAGAACCATCGAATATTAAATGAAACAAACGTAAAAAAAATATAAATAAACAACTCGGAATAAGATTAAATTGCACAAGGTTTTAATGACAGTAATTATAGTTCAAAAATAAAAATAAAAATTTACGTATTATTAATGGATGGGAGGAGCTTTTTAATTTGATACCCTACTGAATACGAGGGGAATACATTTGTTGTTTATTGGCAATTATTTACACCTAATTATATCTAATGTTATCATATCAATATGATTAAAATATTTTTTATTGACTTCTACATGCTATATTTTGTTTACACATATATTTAAAATATCCAATTTACTTATAAACGGATTAAAAAAAAAAAACATTGATCAGTAAATATTTAAAATAAGTTACATAATTAAAAACATTTTGAAATTTGTAAATATGGTATGAATGACAACATTTATCACAATTACTTATTGCGCAGTAAGGCAGATTTTTATGTTATCACAATAAAGTTTTGAATCTATAGAAAACATGTCCAGGCTATCGATGCATGATTATTAATGCAATGATTGTTAAACAGGTTAATACTGTTCTTCCATTCATACCAAGGGGTTCCCTCCTTCTACAATAGTTCTAATAGCGGCTATGGTACGCAAAGCTGAGTTGTAACTAGTGCCAAAGTAGTGTAGATGGGAGATTGGCAAGGCGGCTCGAAGATGTTGGGGCGAGTGTGGCTCATGTTTAGTGAGTGGATTGACAGTCCTAGCGGACATTAATAGGGCTCGGGTGTGCCGGCCAACCGGCTTGGGCAGGAGCTCTATCTTTACCTTGGCCTTTCTGCAGTCGGCTTCTGCTCTTCCGATAATTCTTATAAACTCATTTTTTTCAGTTTAGGGGTTTTTCTTTTCAAACCTGTACACGCAGTCCAAGCCAAAAAAATAAGTTTTATTCTCAATCGTATGTGTCGTCTTTTCTGAGACAGTTTCTAAGCGTATTATCGTGTCTTAAAAGTTACAACTTAAGGGTGCAGCATCACTAATTATCAGTGAAAGGTTTCCTCATGACTATGAAAAAGTAACGAACAATACATATTAGTAAGCAGGACAACTCGATTTGATATGAATTTAAATTTTATACCAGGTTCAATATGGCATATATTGGGGGAAAACATTTATTTTTAACTATCACGTTAACATTTATCTCAATTACTCATTGCCTAATAAAAGGCAGATTGTAATTTTATCTTAATAAAATTGATTGAAACCGGAACTATCACGTGGTTGATTGAAGATCAGTTGTTAAACACGTGCAAAGCAAAGAATCACACACTTCGTTCCTCAAAGGATTTTACACCAGGACTTGATTCTGACATAATATTTTCTCAAAACGTTGCTCATTAATGACTTAGATGTAAATGTAACATCTTTCCTTCATTAACCTAAATTGCATTAAACTTCATTACAATAATTTATTATCACGTAATGTTAGTCACTTGTATTTACGACAAAACCATAATTTTTTTACCAATGGGTTGCTTTTATTGTTAACATCCTCAGGGTATCGAATGGAACGCTATTTACGAAACAAGCGATATAAAGTTTCGAACACGATTTTAATGACTTTCCGGCTATATTTTAAAAAGGGAAAACACACATTACAAAATATTAATTAGAAGATAAAGAGATTTAATTTGATTACCTAATTAGATTATTTGGTTTTGAAAGGACATAAAAATGCCGTTGTATAAAATTATAAGTTTTTGAGAGTCATTAGTAGAAATATATTTTTATTTTAATGGCATCAATAATAACATTTGATGAAAGAACAAGAAGACAAAATTCAAACCACATATTGTTTAAGTTATACAATCAAATAATTAATTAACTAATGTCTTCAGAAAATATCAGTATTCCTCTCGTCAAAACATCAAATGCTAAGATTAAGAGACACACAATGAAAAGAAGTCAGCGGGGAAATAAAAAGAACCAAAAAAAAACAAACTCAACCAACCCTAAAGATTACTACCCAATTATTATTCTATTAGCCAAATATTATTCTTGTCTGCACCGATATTACCAAATATGTGTCTCATTTCCCAAAAGAAATTTTATCCTCCGGATATACCTATTATTTTACTTTTGCGTGCTGGTATTAGATAAAGAAATCTCACTATCAGATATCCTTCAAAGCTGATCAATTTTTACATATCTGTACCCACCTCACATACTCACTAATTTTGTTGAGTTTGTTTCTTCACGCTCTGCAGATAAGTGTTTTCTAGAGAGGTAACTTCTTAGTTTTCGAACCATTTATTTAAAACTTCATTAGTTAATTTTAATTATTTTTTTGTTATTCTTGCGTTTCTGAATTGTACTCGTTTATCGTTTACAGAGTTTGTAGGTGTTTTCGTTGAATGATATATTGTAAATTTCATCAAGCTCAATTAATGAAGACTCCCAGGAAGGTGGATAAAAGAGAAAAAGACACGATCGAAAAGACCGTAGAACATCATTTTCCTAAGTATTGCTCATTCAAGTAGCTTAAGGAGATAATGAATGAAACCAACGACATTGAAGAAGAGATAAAAGTCCGACTGGGAGCAGGAAACAGAGATATAGATGCGTTTCAATATATACCAGACATGTAGTAATAGATGGGAGTGGTAAATGTCCTTTTGTCAGAGAATGGACAACTGATATTCGAACATAAAATATATGAATCTGTGCAAGAAGTAGGTACATGGTGAATTACAAATAATGACAACTGTAATAGGGGAGCTAACTATTGCAGCATCTATTAAAGACAGGAGGTTACGTAGAAAGACTATCGCAGAAAAGGCTTCTTAGAAGAATAGTGTACGACTGTAAGCAAGGAGATAGCAGATTGACCTAAAGCGCATTGACTGAATGGTGTTGAAGATGACCAGTATTGGGCAGGAGTCAAAACTGGCTGAAATGTTGAAAGAGGTTCGTTTAGATCCGTAGTTTCATAGCAATAAGTAAGTATACATTGATCGTATTGTTGAGATTTCATTTAGCATCTAAAGAATGAAAGCATAACAGTTGCTGAATATATGAAATTTCATGTATGTAAGTACTTACGGTGGCGTTGAAGCCCCTATTGTATCTTCTAACCTCAAGTAGCTACATGCGTACTTACATATATATGTATATATGCTAACTTGAGATTTCATTTAACAGCTGAAGAATAAAAGCATAACATTTTCTGGATGCATACAAATTTAATTTAATAAATATGAAATACAAGTGACTCCCCATCTGGTTTTAATGTGGATGTAGCATAACTTCATGGGTAATGTATATGGTATACAATACGATATGCTTTTGGTAACAAACTGCCTGAAGGTCAAGGGACATACCTGGAAGATTTAATATTTTCAAAAAGATGTTGACTTACCTCCTTCTAACTATACAACAAGATGCCTAAAACATCAATCACCTTCTGAAGCTGTGCCCTGATCCTGTTGAATTATGGACCGGCGTTGGTCAGGGGTAGTTTGTTTAATTATCTATAGGAGTGGCCCACGACAATGGCACAGTTCCCATCTCTATTTTAGTGTCGCTGGCCAGCCTCCTTCTGCTTCGTCCTGCCACCTCTTATCGTCTTCATACAGCCTCCTGTCTACCTGGAATAAATAACTCTCTCCGACAACAATAATTTTGACGTTTTTTTATTTAATAAAATAAATTCTTTGGAATTCCGCTGCCGTTGATTGAAAACAAAATCTGGTCCTAAATTGTAAATACATATTACTATATACCTAAATTACTTATATACATATTGTGTAAATATATATTAGAACAAGCCATCTCAGTCACCCTAATATTAAAAGTTCAAAATGATTTCCGGCTGTTCAGAAAACGTAGACTAAAGCAGTTCACCCTATTTGTCGACATAGTTAGTCTTGTGCGTATATTATGTTTATTTCAAAAATATATAAACTTATGTTGACATTAGAAGCCCGTATTTTAAACACCAATCCCTGCGTAACAATAATACGATAACGATAATACGAATTCTGGCTTACAATCTTGATTAATTCATCATCATCAACAAGTGAAGGAACCATACATGGTCGAGGTGCGTCTTGAAGACTGGTATTCCACGGTGAAAAATGGTAATGTGGTTCCCCGGGTCATCTATCTATTATACCTCTGACTCATATCGACTGGTAAATGGTACAAACAATAAGGCAAGGTAGTCCGTAAAATAATAATTAACGTATGATAGGTGATCGATAGGAGGGGAAGATAAGCTGGGCTTTACAAAAACCCACGGCAGCATGCTTAGTCGGCATGGGATAAATTCTGATTTCTAAGGTGAAACGGAAACACTTGCAGTTCATACCTTGGATCCAAATAGTGTCAGTGTCACTGGCCAACAATTTGGATGCTTATCTAAACAATATATAAGACATCGACTATTAGCAACATTTAGATAAATAATAATTTTCAACTCATATAAACAATCGTTGAAACCGTAAACTACAATTTTTTGTATGTTTTTCGGTATCATTTTCTGCGATAACCCTTATTTGTTCGTAAATTAAAACTCATTTTAGAAGCCCACAATCATTCATAACTGTATCAGATGCCACAACTAAAACTATGATGATAAAGATAAAGGGAACCATGCAGAAATAATTAGGTGTTGTTAATTAACTACTTTGTAATTAAAACAATTATCAGCCAATAATTTTGAGTATAATTTTAATTGAATGAAAATTTTACATTATCAATTAAATCATAATACGTTATGACATCAATGGACTGTATTTAAAAAAATCCTTTATTATTAACCATTTCCCTAAGACCAATTCACAAACTGCCTCCACCTTAATTTATTAGGGGACCAGTTGATTGGGACCACTTCCACCAACTTCTTACAGATTCCATAGACATCAAAGTGTCTCTGTAAACATCCCAAGACTTAGATGATGCAGTGCATTTTTTCACTACTCTGGTCCAGGGGTCGGCTTGAGAGACATCGTCGCCCCACCGTCATCCAAAAATTCACAATCAAAATCCTTTACCTAAGCATCTCAAAGACCTAATCCAATCCAAACGCCGCTCCAGAACAGAGTCGCAAAGATCCCGACATCCTGCTAATCGTCGCTCGTAAAATCAGTACTGCAGATTGGTAAGTCGGCAATAGGGATTCTTTCGTTCCGATTCTTTTAATTCCCACCTCTCCTCTATGTCTACCAGAGATAACTCTCTGTGGAACGTAACTAAAAAAATCCTAAAGTATCATCCTGTTTCACACCCATTTCGTCGTGATGATGGCTCTCAGGAGGTCAGAGGAATTTGCTCTGCATCTCACCCATACTTTCACACCTCACCTTTCTCATTAAACTCATACTCATGGTACAACTGTTGAAGATTTCCTCACTTCACCTATTCCTCTCTCTCACTTCCACCAAAATCCGTGAACCCCTCTGAGGTCAAATACCTTCTGAAAAACTTACATTACCAAAATCCCCAGGGTATGATCTCCTTACTCCTCAAATTCTCAAACACCTCCCTCCTAAAGCTATTATCTTCCTAACCTATATTTATAATTGAATTGCGTAGTTCGGATTACGCACTTTCCCCTCATCTGGAAACATTCCATTATCGCCCTATTCACCAAACCCATTGAACCACTCAATACCGCATTATCTTACTGTCCTATTAGCCTACTCTCTATCCTCAAAAAAACTTTTTTTTAAACTCCTATTAAAACGTCTACTTCTAATTGTTAAATCCAAAAACCTTTTTCCTACACACCAGGTGGTACACATACGAAAGAGGAAGCGGAGTGTTGGGAAGTCGCTACTCCGTCAACCACGTCACCGGATAGGAGCCAGTGTAGGCTGAAGAAGAGCGCGAGAGCCATAGTCACTCAGGACATGATTGGAGAAACTGGCCATTGCCAGGACGACCACTTTCACGATTTTATAGCATGTCACGAGGCCACTGCCGTTTTAGTCTCCGAAGAGGATTATAGGGATGAGTAGTGCAGTGCAATGACTGTACTACGGGATTAGGGTGGTTGGATAGGCTACTATGGAACTTTATAAACTTGAAAGGGATGAGCTCAAGAATGTAGGGTATATTAAAATCGTTACGAAGGGTTTTGTTTCTGACGTAATATGGGGCATATTATTGTTCTCAGGACTTTTGATTGAAAGGATTGGATGTGCTTGATGTTCGACTTTTTTGCTGTTCCCCATAGCTCTATTCAGTATGTCCAGATTGGCTTAAGTATAACTCTGTAGATTACTAATTTATTTTCTATTGAGAGATGGGATGTCCTTTGAAGTAGTCTGTACAGTTTTCAAAAGCGTTGTTCTTTTCTGACATGTTCTTGTCTTTTTAGTCTCGTATGTCAGTTCCAGGTAAAGATTAAAGTTAATGAAGCAAAATGCTCCCACATTACCTTCACTCTTTGTCGCAAGTCTTGTCCGCTAGTTTATTTTAATTCCATTCCTCTCCCTGTATCTGAGACAATACGAGCTCGACAAACGGCTGACCTGGAACCCACATACGAGGCTAAAAAGACAACTAAACAGACGCTTTGGACAACTCTACAGACTAATACAGAGAGAATATCAATTTTATTTAAGATACATCATGTTTTTCATCATTCAACACGACCATTATCAGGAAACAAGGTGAAATAGATCAAAAACGGGTTTATATAAATTCACTGCAATTTTCTTTCCCTGGGAAAATATTGTTCATAGAAAAGACTATTTTGTAGCTTGCAGTCGTGCTACATCAACTTGATAAAAGTTTCCAACCATCCTCTCACTGCTGGAATGTTATTTAGTTCTCTAATTATTGGGTAAATTAGGCCAGCTATGGATCTACACAGGTGGTTTGAAATGTTTCCAACCTCAACATGAAGATGATAATAAAATAAATAAAAGCTAAAATAAAAGCTTTGTTAGGCCGATATTTTTCAGACCGTATAACGTACGTGAAGATGGCTAATCATAATTTCATATGGTGTGATTCAATGCAATTGAAAATAATTAACCCAGCTTTGGGTTTATGAATAATGTGTTATGCTCTTTTGTATGGCCATAATTTTGATAAATAGAATAGCCCACTATGTCTAAACTATATATGTAGAACTTGCGCAAGTAATCTTTCTTCTGCATTTACTGATAATTTTATTTGAATTTTGTATGTAATCATGTTTTACCACTTCTATAAGACCTCGTATGGCCCAACAGAGTGGAGGCCAGGAAATATAAATAATTAAACAAATTAAAACTTCGTTTTTATTTACACAATGATATATATGTAATATATTATTATTGTATAGGATTAATATATTTCCCTTCAAGTAGGTCAATGTTATAAAGATTTCTACTAATTCCCAAGTAGTAGGAATAGCAAAATAAATATGATGCCAAGATGTTTATTGAGTCTGGTCAGGACCTGACACCTAGAACAGAGTCTGGATCGATGAAATCTATAAATAATTATGGTGATAATGACAAAAATACATTTTTGTTGAACAGATTTTATGCATAATAAAGTGTGAATCATCTACAGCTAATTTGTTACAAGACCTTTTAGCATTTATTGAATTATATTTTTGAATAATCCTTATTGACTAGATGATTACAGAAATTATTTAAGCTTTGATTCAACATACGCACCACCATAAAGTACACAAGTTAATTTAAGATGAGATTATTATCCCCACTTAAATAAAGTGTTGTGGAAAGTGAAGTGCAATTACCCCCAAATATGAGACGGACGAGGGTCCTTTTTTGTTGCTACTGCTAGGTTTACATCCTGGTTATAAGAATGGAGTTTATTTATTTTTTTATTAAGCTGAAGGCAACAGAACTTCCCAACTAGATTTCGGTTAAATTCGCCATAAAATATTGTTCATGTTAAAAGCTCAAATATTGTGTCTTGCGTTGATAAGCATTCCATTAACTTAGAGGTGATCCGGTAAATTTTCAAGAACATATTGAAACAAGTACATATAATTTCAAGTACATATTAAAACAGACAATGAGAGCTTAGATTTATTTGTCAAGAGTATGAAGATATTAAATAAAGTAATCACATATACAATAAAGCAATGCATATGTTTTCGATCTACTAAGCGGAATTAATTTTCACAAACCCGGACGGCAGGTAGGATTAGCTGAGAGGGATATATCTGCAATAACAGGGATTCTGTATGCAGAAAATATACAAATTGGCCGGGGTTTTGGGGATAATAAATACAGCCCCTTCCTTGACAACTGTCAGCTAACGCAATGCCGGCCGGCTTTGCAGGTTGCCGCTGTTCGAGTTACAGTGCTACATATATCTATTAGCTATTAACAGGCATTGAACCGGTTTCATGGACCTATACCTGGACTTATTCCCGTTTATTGTTTATACGTAATATTTATAATATAAACTACTTTACCACAAATTTATGGCCCCCAGAAAAAAAAAAATATATATATAATAAGTTAATCGTCGGTGATTAATCTTGATTAAAAAAAATAGGAAAGAGGGAAATGAACGACACTCTCACTTCTGTAAAAAGACTACTTTATTACCTCTCGTAATCCGACATATATAGGATCATGGGCTGTTTACATCCCATGATCGTATTAGTTTTCAACATAAACTTGCCTCTGGCTTTAACTCCCCCTCAGCCAGTTCCTGACCATCTGTCGGGAACTCAAACTTAACACTCATGCTCATTGTATACAGTTCTGACATTGTAATTTTCTGTTCACTTAGAGCAGCACAACACTGTCTTACAATCATAGAAACAGAACATAACTTTATAAAATGTGGTACAAAACTTAAAACAATAAAAAAAAACATATATCTGGCAAAAGTATAGACACCAAAAAGACAATTTCCGATTCGGAAGGCATCCCCACTGGAACCTTTAACTGCTCGAGATGGACAGATCTCCTCTTCACGGGTCATGAACACTTTGGATGGTTACCATATTGTGTTCGCGAATCGCGATCACCCGGAAGGGACCCTCAAACAGGACACCTCCTTACTCCTATTGGAACCGATGTTACGATACACCCTAGTGCCTATCGCGATGCTCCCTTCTAGTGGTTTGACGCCCGCGTTCTCCCTCAACAACCTTCTAGATTTTTCCTATTTTCGCATAAACCTTGCCCCACCATTGCCCCAGCTCCACTCGGTTGGTGGTGAGTTGTGCGGACGTCTCGTCTCCCACCACCGTTCTACTCGTGTCCTGGCGACGTTTACGAAGTCTGAAAAGGATTTCTAAGGGTGAGAAACCGGTGGTCGTGTAAACAGAACGGTTATACGTAATGACCGCCCGAGGCATCGCCTCTGCCGGCACCAACCCACTGTCGGCATTTTAGATACGGAGATGATCGCCCAAGGTGCTGTGGAGACGCTCAATTCCTCCTCGGCTCGTTGGATGCCCTGGGGTAATGATATGCCATATCATGTCCAGAGCCTTTCACCTCCCGCACGTCGGCGTTATCCGATCTGGGACGCCGCAAAATTGAAACCACTACCTCAGCGTGCCTAGTACTGCCTCCAATGACTTTTCCCGAATGGGGTATGCCATAACCGTTTTGCTGAACAGTTCAACCCACTTGAGTCCCCGCCTAGGGAATGTATTCACTTGTAGGTCCGTGAGCGGTGATTGCGCCGTGGGAGTCTCAACTTGTAGCCCGGTCGGTGGGTGCCTGTCATATGTGGTGACAAATCTCGCATGCCGCTAGTATCTCCTGAATCGTCTTCCGTATCCCCCAACAGAAGTACTTACGCCTCAACGCCTGAACCGTCTCTTGTTCTCCCCTGTGCTTTGTTTTGCCCCGAAGGTACGCAAGCGTGATCTCCATCTTCGTCGAATGATCCGGGATGGTTTCTCTATCATGGTACACAGTACGAAAGTTCGGTTAACGCTAATTTGTTCCGCCGTCCAAAGACGCTTAATTTTTTCCAAAATTGGTCGCGTTTCCGACGTAAAGATGGGTCTTTCCTGGTAGAAGCATCATTGAGTGGACGACAAATTTGGTCATTGCTCACCCTTGGTTCTGACCATATGGTCGTGATGGTGGATAGTCCAGATCTACCAAATGCCCGATATGCCCATTCATGAGGCCGAAAGCCTTCGTCTTCCAGACTATCTGGCGGTGCTTTAATTGATAATCTCTTCCCGCTCTTCTATTTCCGCAGGCCTGTCGTCAGTGGAGCTCTCTTCTCCTGCCAACCGTACCATAACCGTAGAACCTGGTTCGTCAGGCGTCCATTCTCGCAAGAACTGCCTTCCGTTCCGAGAGGACTCCCTGTGATCTTGGTCAAGTGCGTTGACGACCACAG
This sequence comes from Acanthosoma haemorrhoidale, assembly GCA_930367205.1. NCBI lineage: Eukaryota > Metazoa > Arthropoda > Insecta > Hemiptera > Acanthosomatidae > Acanthosoma > Acanthosoma haemorrhoidale. Next base: position 95,752,509 of record OV884012.1, read on the forward strand.
CCCGTCCGCCACGACTTTTTCTTACCGGGCTTGTATATTACCTCCAAGTTGTATTGGCTGAAGAACTCCTTCAAACGAATGACCCCCGCCGACGACTTTGTTAATTTACCGACCCACTGTAACGGTGTGTGGTCCGCGTGCACCCGCAACCTTCTCCCGAAAACGTAGGGCCGGGAATGGTCTATCACCTAGACTACACCGTGTTCCTGGAGACGATCCATGCACGTCCGAAAATTCACCGCGATATCTGTGGTGATGACCACCTTCTGACCTTTCTTCAGGAGATTGTCCAGGGGTACCAAACAAACCGCCATTTCAGGGACAAATCTCCTGTAATAGTTAAGCGTTCCCAGCAGGCGCCGGATCGCTTAACGATCGACGGAACCACCATTTTCTGAATCGCTGCCACCTTCCCGGCATCGGGTCTCACTCCCTCCGTAGAGATTGTATGCCCCAAAAAAGTAATGACCTCTTGGCCTAGACGGGACTTTTCGTTTGACGATTTCAAGCCATATTGCCTCACACGATCGAAGATCATCCGCAGGTGATCCGCATGTTGTGCCTCACTGAATATCAAGAAGTCATCCATAGATATTTGATATACGGACTCGTCTATCCCTCGTAGTAACTCATCCATGAGGCGTTGGAACGTAATGGGTGCATTCTTCAGGCCAAATGGCATCCTCGTAAACTCATAGTGGCCTCTCTCAAACTTGAAGGACGTCTTGTGTCGGTCTCTAGGGTGCAGTTGAATCTGGTGATATCTCACTTTAAGATCAAAAGTGCTGAATAAATTCGCCCCGCTCAGCATGTCCAAAATGTCATCGAGCCATGGGATTGGGTATTTTTCGTCCACTGTATTTTCGTTGAGTTTCCTATAGTCTATTAGGACCATAGAGTCACTACAACTCTATATTTGTCTGGACCCCCACCTTCCTCATTCTTTATCTTGACAACCCACAAAGGGCTGTTATATGGCGACGTACTGTCCACTATAATCCCCTGCTTGTCCCACTCCTCACGAATGTGGTGCCTCAGATGCTGCAGATACCTGTGCTACTTCACATAACTCACCTTGTCTTGCTTGAGTGGAATCTCGTGTACAGTTCTACCTGTGAGCCCTAATCGCACACGTTTCTTAAAGAAAATATCTATGTATTATCTCTTGAGCTCCCCTTTCCAATCTTCCACTTGCCTGAACTCCATCCCCCCCCCCGCTCACCCTACTTCTCTTCCTACTCCTAGTCACCTATTCGAAGCTAATCCTGATCCCAGCCACCTTACCTATTCGAATGTCCCATCGCCCCTTTTTGTCCCTAACCTCTAACCTTTGCTCCTACTTTCCCTAACATATCGCACCCTATGATCCCTCCATATTCCCGGGACATCTTTTCTACCAAGCGAACTCTCAACATCTCCTCATCGCGTTCCCATATATCTAGCCCTATTACCGTCTCCCCTTCGACCTCACAGGGGCCCCCAGGGTGATTACAAGTTACAAGGGCATACCTGTATTCGGAGCATCCTCTCCTTCACACATCCGTTCTAGTGTTTCCCGACACATTATTTTATTAGTACTCCTAGTATTGACTAGACATTTCACTCCACTCACGACTTTGATTATAGGCAGACCGCTATCCACGACTTTCACGCTATTATTTAATATCGTGCGGTCGCCTCTTCCACCACTCTCCTCAGATCTCATGTTCTCCCCTCTCCTCTATTGTTTGTCGTCAACCGCACCTCCAGACCCTGCTGCTATCCCAGCCCACTCGGTTTCCTGGTTCTTCTGTCTCGGAAGTGTCTGAGGTCTCTGACGCTTCTGGCTGTGGCCTCTCCTTCCTCTGCATCCTCTGAGCATTTACTTCCATCGGTTCAGGTCTGTTCCAATCTCTGCGACATGCCCTTCCGTGCCCCCCCCCCCTCCTTTATTCCGGACTCCTTCGCTAGCTGTACTTTCAGTAATGTTGATGAGAACGCCATCCTGGCTTCTACTTCCCCACACTCACTGTCTCTCGCATCTTCTCCGTGATCTATTATATCTGGCCAGCATCGTTCGTACTGCCCGTTCGTCTGCTGGCGTCTCTTCGTTTCCCCGAGGAGTTTAAAAATGTCCTCTTCAGGGATGCATCTTCCCCCACCGATCGATTTCTTCAGCCGCTCCTTCACAATGTTCCACGAGGTCTCTTCGTCGGCCTGGATCATGTTCAGGACATTCCGCTTCACTCAGCACACCAGAGCTACCCTAAGCTATTCTTCGTCCCCTTTCGTTATCAAGTCCTCCGACCGTTTCCCCTCTATTCGCGTAACACCCGGTCGCCCCCCTAAAGGAAGACATTTAGTTCCCCGGGTCACCTGCGAATCTTTCCGGATCCGAAATGGACTTCCTTGTGTCTTGAGCTGTGGTCGCCTGGATCTTTATCCACGCCAATGTAGTCGCGTGAACCGCTGCCATGGTCATTTGAGGCAACTGCAGTATATCTGTCGCTGCATTAAGCACCGCGGCTCATAACACTCCTTCTGGAATTTTCTTGAGAAAGAAAAAAAACGAAAGAACGAAAAAAGAAAGAAAAGAAAATTATTACTTTCCGCTCCGCCGTACTAGGTTCCCGGGTTTCGGCACCAGTTAATCGTCGGTGGTTAATCTTGATTTAAAAAAATAGGGAAGATGGAAATGAACGACACTCTCAGACTTCTGTAAAATGACTACTTTATGTAATCCGACATATATAGGATCATGTGTTGTTTACATCGTATTAGTTTTCAACTTAGACTTGCCTCTGGCTTTAACTATAAATATAAACCAAAGTTTGTTGTTCACATAATTATATAGAAATCTTTGTTTTGGGTAATATGTATGAAAGTTGGCTAAATTTTCCGTTGGTCAATAGATACCTTTAAACTATTCCATCGCTCTTCCCATGTACTCCCCCAGCCTATATGTCAAATCTTTGTATCCTATCTCATTTTCCCGCACTCTGACTAACGCTGTTTAGTGTATGGGGGTCTCTTGAGGGCACTCGTGGACAGATTAAAACTAATCAAAAACTGCTTCGTTAACGTTAACTAATTATTGCTTACTCAAAGTTCTGCGCATGTGGTCTTCTTTGATTACCACGTATTACTATCGCTCTCTATATCAACACTGTTTACTACCGTTCATAGATAAGGCCAGCGAACTTCCGATTTAAAACAGCCTCAAACAGACATGAGCTGTTCACGAGGGAGCCCTAATAATAAGTGGTTGAATTAATGATTAAGCCTGTGTGATAGATAATATCACACAAAGAAGCCAGGCAATAGGCAAACCCTATAAGCAACGCTAAGCTCGTCACGAAGTGGCAGCACCGCGGTCTTCGGTACACTACGACATGCGTTCGAGGCTCCACCATCATCATTTTTGATGATGAAACATGAGCTTATATGTACAATTAATTTCGCAAAATAAAAAACGATCAAGATTTCCAGGCCCAAACCTAATCTATCACCAATTAGGCGAAAACCACGCCGTTCAAACAGGAATTTGCAAATAAACATTTCTGAAACTAGCACAATAAAGGTCTTACCACCGAAGGCAAGCACATCTACCATTGCCTAGGTACCCCTAGGCTCCACCCTCGGTAGACTCTCACTACCTTCCTGATCCCACCCGCCTCCTTTAGGCATTCCACACCCTATATCCTTCTCATACATCCTTCAAATGGGGGACTCCCCTTAGTGAAAGGCACTCATTAGCCCAAAATAATTTTCCTTTATTTTTCCCACATCCTATTTTTATAAGTTTTAGAGCTAAGGAAAACAGAAAAATCTGTCAACGAGTCTACCATTCTTCACTCCTAACATTTTCGAGGTGCTGAAACATGCTGAAGTAGAAAACACAGAAGCTATTGAAACAGCCTAAGCCGCTACCAATATTTGTCCAAAATATTAGCAAATTGCTATGAACTCAATTGACAAAAATTTTAGGTACGGCCAAAGACACATATCTCAATCGATCACGAAACAATAAAATTTCTCCTGACTACCCCGACACGGATAGAGCTATCATAAAATATTTGGAAGATACAAAGACTGATTTCCATACGTGTCTGTTATCTGCTAAAGCAAGAGTAATCGCTACGGGTGGTAATCAGAAACCTGCATCCCACTAAATCAGCTGACTAAATAGAGGATGAGCTCACAGCTCTAGGATTCAAAGTTTGTCAAATATCCAACGTGTTGTGTGAGGATAAGCAACAAGCCAAAGCAATTAAAACACTGTTACCTTTGTTCTTTATAGATCTTGAGCGAACATCTGGAGTGGAGAAAATCTACGAACTAACCCACCTGTACAAAAATACATAAGAGACATTGTTCAATACCATAATTGTCAGGCATAGGGGCACATCAAAGCATACTGTCACCACCCTCCAAGATGTGTGAATTGCTGCCGACAACACAAGAGCAAATTATGCAAGAAGCTCCTAAAATTGCTTACAGTATGCTCGCTTAACAACAAGGCCATCTTGCGTCGACCAGAAGAAGAGAAGCAATCCACAGGCACCTAAAGAAGCTCCCCAGCCAGAAAACTTAGGCCTTCTGTAACTTTTTCCGATGTATTTTAGAATAGAGAGCAGTCAGAGGCACTTCCCACACCTCGCCCGCAATTTCCTCCTGGAATGCTAGATTCCATTTATCCCGGCAACCACCAAACCCAGTCCCATCCTCAACCACTCATTTTTCATATTCCTCCACCTTCAACCTCATTAGATCTCATTATCCTATTAACTTCATTGCTTGCAGAGTTCAGAACCGTAATAACTCCACTCCTCTCATTTCCCTTCTTACAAATTTTGTCTCCCACATTATCCCCGTAAAAAAAATCCATAAGTGCATAGTGCCGACTCCTTATCCATTTTCCTTTGGAATGCGAATGGTGTTCGCACCCACACTAACGAACTGACAGCACTACTTCACGACAAGAAGATCAACGTAGCTCTTATTACTGAAACAAGAATTACGAGTAAACGCCCATTTACAGTTCGACAGTACCAGACTTATCGAACTGATCACCCAGATGGAAGAGCTCATGTAGGTACACCTCTCATTGTCCATAACTCCATTTCCCATCCCACAGTTCCTTTGGTAGCACACGATTTCCTTCAGTCCACTCAGTGCCAATCAGCACCTTCACTTTTCCCCTTACTCTAGCTAGCATCATTGTACTGCCCTCTCAATCAATCCATTTATGATTCCCAATTCATCTCCTTTCTAGACTCCATCGGGCATCGTTTCCTTTTGGGTGGGGTTTCCTTGTTCGCACCCACACAAATGAACTGACAGCACTATTCCACGAGAAGAATATTGACGTAGCTCTCATTAATGGAACAAAACTTACGAGTAGATGTCCATTTACAGTTCGATAGTACCAGGCTTATCGAACAGATCACACAGATAGAAGAGCACATGAGGGTACGGCTGTCATTTTCCATAACATCCGTATATCCCAAGTTTATGGAATTCCATCGAAACCTATCCAACCACCCTAATCTCCTAGCTCAGTCATTACACTATACGACACATCCCTATAATACTCGTCGTAGATCAAAGGACCAGTGGCCAGGTGACCTAGTATAAATACGTGAAAGTGGGAGCCATGTCGCGCTCTTGTGCAGCCTACACTGGCTCGTAACCGATGACGCTGCTGATGGAAGAGCGTAGGGACTTCCCAAAACTCCGCTTCCTATTTCGCATTGGGGGAGGTGAAATCCATGTGGATTCGGGAGGTCTCTGGGCTACTTGTAAACACTGTATGAATGAGCGGGTGAATGAAGAATTGTAACTATCGTATGAATGAAAACATCGATCGCAATTACTTATTGCCCAATAAGGCTGATTGTAATTTTATCACAAAAAAGATTTTTGATTGACAGAATTATCTTTGGGACCCTCCAGGGCTCCAACCTTCCACTACCATGCCATGTTTTAGTAACTCTTACCATCTTCCCTTGCACATTGTGTACATATTACCGCTTCCTCGGATCATTCCTTTTACAACCCATTAATTCTCATCACCATATGTACAATGTCATTGTATTCGTTCAAGTCAATTATGTATTTAGCAAGTTTACATTTAGGTAATTATCGTCCGTTTGTAAGTATAATTACATTAAAAAGTTTAGTACCGTGGCTCGTCCAGAATTTTACAACCATGTATATCGTAACGATTGTCCCGTGGGATTGTTATTGAGTATTATTGACCGTGTCTTGGTGCCAGGAATTTTATTGCTTTGGACGGGAGCCGGGATTGCTGGGGGAGTTGGAGAAAATATTTTGAGTCGGCAAGACGCGAGAATATCCGGAAGAGTTAAAAAAAGATTTTTGCATAAATAACATACTGAATATATCGGAACCACCAGCTGGAAGGAGCAAACGAGAAGGTTCTTACGAGAAGAGGTGGCTGGCTGGTGGATAGGCATGGTGGAGAATTAAAATAATATAGTAAGGGTTTTGTCTTATTTTTTAATTAATTTGTTCTATTTTCGTATCTAAAAATATTTTTTAAAAAATTATTTACTTAAAAGCGTACAGGAAACCATCGATTCAACGCCATTATATTTTTGGTGAAGATGAATTGTTGGTAAAGTTCCAAAATCCATTTTATCAGTCGTTAATAGGTATCATGAGTTCAATAATTTAATGTCACGTACCGTGGTTTTTCTTTTGTAAGTCAGGACAAAGCCAGGTAAAGTCAGGTCTTAGCACGATTCTTAGTTTGTAAATTTTTTTTGTCAAATTACAGTCTTCATAGTGAGCTAAAGAAAATAGGCATCCATTGGGTGAAATAATTTCAGTGTATGTATTCAGTAAAAAATGTTACCTATAATTTTGGCAGTATCTCGTTTACCAAAAGATTTTAAGGCCACCACTATAGCCCCTCGAGTTTAATAGCGGTTACACCTTTTGTTTTGTTTTTTACTTCAGCATAACACCCGTGAAAAATTTTGGAAGGCTTGTGGTAAACACTAACTGAAATGCGTAAAAAGGACACGACTCTTTTTGATTATTTAAATCCACCTAAAATCAATAAATAAAAAGTTTTGCCATAGCTGCCAAGACCATACAGAGAAAAAGAGCTAGATACACTCAGAAAGTGGTTTGGGAAATTGGTCATTGCCAGGACTCCCACTGTCACGCATTTATAGCAGGTCACGAGGAGTTTTATAGGGATGAGTGGTGCAGTGCAATGACTGTGGGATTAAGGGTGGTTGGAAAGGCTACTATGGAATTTCATAAACTTGGAAGGGATGATTGCCAGATGGATGATTAAATGATCTGTAGTAGAATGCTAGGCCACCAAATATTATATGAATCTGTTACAACATTAGGTCTACTGATCATCGTTTCAGATATAGTTTCGAATAAAGTATTTGGTATTTATAATATATTTATGAATACCAAATTTATAATTTATAATAATAATATTAATATAATATTATATATTATAATAATAAATTATATAATAAAATATAAATTTATATATTAATTGAGATATTTATAATAAGTATTGTAATAATAATAAGTAATAATAATAATCTGTGATATATATTGTACATATATAATAATGTTCGACCCCCGACATGGGGAATGTAATGTAAAATTATAATTAATATCAAGAGGTAGAGGATGCCTAGATTTAGCAATTTAGAAAGTTGGCAAAATTCACTGAAAGATGTCTATCGGGTATAGATAGACGTGTTTTCAAAGGGTGCAAATGGATACAGATGATTCTATTGTCCCTCATAAAGACAGTATTTGAGGCACGTCCTAACCTCTATGCTGCTTGGTGTGAAGTAATATGTGTTAATAAAAAAGATCAGAAAAGAAGACAACCCTCGCTGGTCAGTAGGACAAAATATAAACACTCAAATGACACAGCCCAAGGTACTTCCTTGACAGCCACTATGGAGGGTGCTTCACTCGTTTGGGGACGTCTCAGGAGCTTTTGACTGAGGTCTTGGACTTGCCTCCTCATACTGTAATAGCAAGAATTAAATTTTATTGTCATCTAGTTAGATTTATGTAATCTGTTCATTATTTTTATTCGTATGGAGTCATTTCTCATTAAATCATTTTAACCATTTTTACTAAAACAGTTCGTATATAACATTCTATTTTACAATTGAATTCCTTCCATTTTTATCACCACGTTATTTATGAACCTAAATTACATTGTGTTTAAATTCGAATAGTAAGTAAATTAAACAATTTGAGAAAAGGTAATTTGGGATAACTTTACGCTACTGCAATACGCTCAGAATTTGACCACAGCGGACTTTGAAGAAGCGGTTTGAAAGGTAGGACTGTAGGATTAGGAAAAGGGTCTGTGGTTTTGATCATAAAGGTGAGGTGTGAATGGATGGGTAAGATGCAGAGTGAATTCCTCCGACTTATCCCAATTCGAAGCCGCCTAGGGCCTATCGTAACGACGGAGTGGGTATGAAACAGGATGATACTTTAGGATTTTTTTGGTTACATTCCACAGGGGGTCATCCCGGGTAGTCAGAGAGGAGAGGTAGGAATTGATAGAATCGGGGTGGAAGGATGCCAATAGTCGCTTTACCAATCGGCAGTACTGATTGTACAAGCGGCGATCAGCAGGATGCTGGGATCTTTACCACACTGTTCAGGAGGGGCGTTTGGATTGGATTAGGTCTTTGAGATGCTGAGGTAAACGATTATGATTGTGAATTTTCGGGTGACGATGGGGCGACGATGCCTCCAAAGCCGACCTCTTGACCAGAGTATTTAAAGAATTCACTGCATCGTCTAGGACTTGGGTTGTTTTCAGGGACACTTTTAAGTCAACGGAATCTGAAAGAAGCTGGCGGAAATGGTCCCAGTCAACTGGGCCCCTAATAAATGAAGGAGGAGGCAGTTTGTGAATTGGATTTAGGGAAATGGTTAATAATAAGGGGCTATGGTCGGAGGAGAGGTCATCGAGGCGCTTGAGGGAATAGTTTAGTGTTCCTAAACTATTGTAGAAGAAAAAGTGAAGGAGATCTGGATTTTGGTTGAGATCTGATGGCCAATAGGTGGCTGTGTCAGGAGAGATAGTGGAGCAATGTTTTCGTGTGAGTGCAGACAGCAAAGCACGTCCTCGTGTATTCGTGGAGCCCCAATATTAGTGCTTCGTGTTAAAGTCCCCACCAGCAAGGAAATGATGTCCGATAAAGTCTAGAAAGGAGATGAATTGGGAGTCAGAAGTGGATATATTGGGAGGGCAGTACACTGATGCTAGAGTAAGGGGAAAAGTGAAGGTGGTGATTGACACTGCAATGGATTGAAGGAAATAATGTGCTACCAAAGGAACTGTGTGATGGGAAATGGAGTTATGGACAATGACAGCTGTACCTGCATGAGATCTTCCATCTGGGTGATCAGTTCGATAAGTCTGGTACTGTCGAACGGTAAATGGTCGTTTACTCGTAAGTCTTGTTTCAGTAATAAGAGCTACGTCGATGTTTTTGTGGTGGAGTAGTTATTAGACAAATAATATCTATGTTGTTTATCATAGAAAAACTTCAGGCCCTACTTGGATAGGGATTTCGCCCTATAAGCAAATTATGTACTAGATAATAATCGTTGACGTCCGGTCGACAACTTATCATTGCATTTTCATTTTTGATGTTCGCCTTTTGTAATGTGAGACCAATGTTAAATTTGTCTTTTTTAAAAAGCAAGTATTTTTAAATCTTTTAGTTGTCTAGCCTCGCAGATTATTTTTATCGAGAAAACATTAGGCCTAGGCATGTTGGCAAGGGGTGTCAAACGTGAACAGGTGTCGACCAGAGTTCAACGCTCCCATTGGTTCAAAATTAATGGAGTGGCGTGTACTTATGCTGCATTCGGTCTTCATTTCTGTTCACGTGGTCTGTCTATATAGATCAAAACCAATTGGAAAGGTTTGAAGGCAGACTGTTAAAGGATATAGAGTTCAAGAAATGGTCATCCGACTGCCAACAGTTCAATGTCAGACACACCAGCAATCGAGTCATAGACGATTTATGGGTTGCATTTATTTTAGAATTGTAGTTTTCGGCAGACTTGCAACTCATTATGCACGCAAAGTTATATATGGAAAAGGCAAAACTCCACCTCTTTCTAGTTCTTTATCCGAAGAAACTCAAAAGAAAAATCATCAAATAAAACTATTACTTGTTCAGCATGGTCCAGGGTAGGCGGAAAATACCGCGCTCGAAGACTCACATTTGGGTGAATCATGTTTAGTGCCTGCCCGACCGAAATAGTATCAAGATACGGTATTGAAATTGTAGCTTGCGTACTTCTTTTTTCTCACTATTCTGCTGTCATTATATATAAAATATTTTTTTAATTTTTGTCTTTTTTAGAAAAAGGACAGGGCGTAACTATTCAGGAAGTTCATACTAAGTGTGGAACGTCACACAATTATTGTTTTCAATGTATTTGCAAAAACGATTTGATTGACACTTAATTTGATTACTTCTTGTAATGGTATTCCGCAAAAGCCCCAAAACATAATTCATTTTATTAACCATGGTGTTTCAGATCTTTAATTTGATACCCTACCTATTAGGAAAATATTTACTTTTAAATAAAGATTAATAATTTCCCCTTGATTATGCTGATATTTTATGCAGGTCTGGCCCATTAAGTAAAACTTGCAAATCCACTAACTTTACAGTTATAATGACCTACGTCCTCATATGCCTACTTACTTGTATTAAACGACGCCTCAACGAAAACGTACATGGCTCTGGCTTGAATAGGTGACTCAGAACGACAAAAACAGACATACATATGTACGGGTAAAAACAATAAAGTCGCTATCATGAAATTAGATGCTTGGGGAGGCTACTTAGCGCGTTGTTGCCACATACCATCACTAATTTCCTTATTGCTTAGTGATTGACATTATCAAAATAAAGGGATCACGTGGTTAGAAGAGTAATAGTTCACATAGCTAGAACAGGGTATGTATTGTGCCATGAATTAAACCATGTATGTGCCATGTATTGTGGGCCTCAAGCTTCTAATTTCCTGACGGCAACTATAGAGTCTTCGATTTTAAAAACCTTTCACGAACTTTGTGAATATACTAGATCCCACCTTTTTAGCATCTATTTCGCTTCTCTCAAATCTTCTTCCTACGGCCATTCTTATCTTACCCATCCCACAAACCTTTGGAATATATAAGGTATATGTCGTTTATCAACTCTACCAATATTTAAATCTAGGCTTTACCATTTCCTTATCTCCCGTCAATCTAATAATGCATAATTCACTATTATTATTCTTTTTATTGATATTTTTTTCGTTACCTGTTGTAATACGTTTAAGTAACATTTCATGCTCTTTTCCCCCATGTAATAATTTTTGTATTTTCTTAGTTACCATTATCATCGATTTTCATTCACCTCTACTCATCTGTTTAGGCATCACATATGTATATAGGCCCTTTATTAGATATGAATTAATCACATCGGTGATATTTTATGAATGTTTTTGTTTTCTATACTTATGTATAGAATATACAGTTAGACGTATGCTCCTCCTTTGTTATTCTAAGGGGACAATGTCCCAGAATAAAGCAATTTATTTTGACCATACATATTTGTATTTACGGAATGAACAAATATGAATGTGACACATAATTGGTAAATAATCCATACTGCTAGTTCAAAATAAAATCTCAGCAAAAAAATATGGATTTGAGCCTCTAGGAAAACAAGCAGTCTCAAAACAACAATATATGAATAGTCTTAGAAGAAGGGTGCTATAAATCGAGACAGTCCAGATGTTTGTAGCTGGAAGGAAGTGAGGCGCGGATTGTTTGTCGGCAGCGACCTCCACTGTAGCATCGATCTAGCACATTGTTCGTCCTTACTGCTGTTTATACCGTACATAGCCCTCCCACAGTATCAAATTTGTTGCACACATTGGCGTATGTTGAACCCGGTAAAAAACTATTATTTTTAAGGCTTAATTTTAATTAAAATAACTGTTGATCTTACCCACTTGTACCCGTATATTTAAATAATACATGTTCATTTCCGCGATAGAAACTTAGGCCCAATCAATATACATATACTGATTTATATATATATATATATATATATATATATATATATATATATATATATATATATATATATCTAAGTTAAAGTCAGAGGTAGCTCTGTATTGTAAACTAATGCGACATTAGTTAATTAGACAATTTGACAACTAATGGGACGTAAACAACCCCATGACCCCGTATATGTCGGATTACAAAGAGAAATAAAGACAGTCTATTTCGAGAACTGGAGTTAGTCTTACGATCCCGTTTTCCTTCTCTTTATCACATTTTACCCGGTGGCGAATGTGAAAACTGTGTTCAACCGAGTGAGGCAATTCGGATTAAAATTGTCAGAGGAAAAGTCCTGGTTAGGCCAGGAAGTTATTACCTTCGTGGGACACACAATCTCCAAGGAGGGAGAGCGACCTGATGCTGGGAAGATAGCAGCCATCCAAAAGATGGTGGTCCCGTTCGATGTCAAAGGAATCCGACGCCTTCTAGGACCGCTAAATTTCTATAGAAGATTTGTCCCCGAAATGGCGGTGTATCTAGTCCCTCTCAATCACCTCCTGAAAAAGGGACGGAAGGTGATCATCACTCCCGATATAGAGGCGAACATCCGAAAGTGCATGAGCCGTTTGCAGGAACACCCGGTGTAGGCATTTTCCGATTTTAATAAGAAGTTCGCCATTACGACGGATGCTAGCGAATACGCGTTGGGAGCGGTCCTATCGCAGGCGGGAGACAAAGGAGACCAACCAGTAGCGTATGCCAGTAGACTCCTAACGGAGGCAGAAAGCCGATACAGCGCACTAGAACGGGAGTTGCTAGGGATCGTCTGGGCAATTGTCCATTTTTGGCCCTATGTATTCGGGAGAAGATTCCGAGTCCACACGGATCACCGTCCGTTACAATGGGTAGGGAAACTAAAGGAGTCATCGGCAAGGGTCACGAGGTGGAAGGAATTCTTTAGCCAGTACAACATGGAGATTGTATATAAGCCCGGCAAGGAAAACGTCTTCGCCAACTGGCTGTCACGTGCGATAACAGTCAACGTTATAGAACCAGAACAAGGGGAATCATCCAGAGATGACCGGCAGTTCCTCTGGGAATGGACGCCAGAGGAGGAGGGTGACCCAAGAGAATCTGGTTCCGCGGAGGATGGGCATTCAACAGGAGGAGAGAGCTCGGGAGGTGACAGATACGCGGAGATGGAAGAGCTACAGGAAATGGTCAACGATAAGCGTCGTCAGATAATCTGGAAGACGCGAACAGCGGGACTGACGAATATTGCTTGCAGCGATTACAAGAGATCCACAACAACGACCATCTGGTCACAGCCGGGAGTAAAACTGGACCAGATCTGCCGCCTACTCAACGAAGCTTCCAACCCGGGGAAAACGCACTATATCTATGTAGGGAACGGGACCATTTGGGTAAAAATTAAGAGGTTATGGCGAGCGGAGAAATTACACTTGCATACCACCAAGGCAAACCGAATCATCGGGGGGAACAGAAAACAGCGCAGGCATTGAAGCAGGTATTACTGGTTGGGAATGCGCAAAACCAACCAGGAGAAGATAGGAGCGTGCAAGATCTGTCATCGCACGAAGTACGATTGACACCCACCGATAGGACCGCAAGAAAAGACCCCCAAGGTACAGACACCCCTGACCGACTTGCAAACGGATAATTTTACTTGGAAGGGCCACAAGTGGGTAACCGTCGTTGATCTATTCAGTAAGGTGGCCATGGCATACCCCGTCCGCGAAAAGTCGTCAGAGGCCATATTAGGAGCACTGCGCAGGTGGTTTCAATTTTATGGTGTCCCCAATCGAATAGCATCAGATGGTGGCAGGGAATTCGGCAACGCCAACATAAGAGAGTAGATGAAGTTGCTGGATGTCAGATGGCATGTCAACACCCCGGGACTCCCAAAGAGCAGGGGCGGAATTGAGCGTCTCCACAGTACCCTAGGGGATCATCTCCGCGTCTATCATACCGAAAAGGGGTTGGAGCCGGCCGAGGCTATGCCAGTAGCGGTGATAGCTTATAATCACTCGATACACACGGGTACGGGGTTCTCACCGAGATTCTTTTTGGCCAGCGGGGACGTCACCGAGACACCAGAGGAACGGGGGAAGGGAGACGAGACGGCCACACTCCTCGTCATCAACCGCACGGAGTTGGGGAAACACTGGGGGAAGTCCTACGCGAGGATTACGGCCAAAAAACGTAGGAGAGTGGCGAGGGAGAACGTGGGCGTCAAACCCATCGAAGGTCGCGTCACAATAGGGACCACAGTATACCGCAAGATTGCATCGAACCGGGGTAAAGAGCTGATCCGTTACGAGGGCCCCTTTAGGGTGGTCGTGATTCGCGAACACAATATCGTAACCATACAGAGTGTTCGCGAACCGCGGAAGCGCAGGAGCGTGCATGTAGAGCAGCTGAAGATACCAGCGGGGAACTCCTCCCAGCGAGTGTCTCGGGTAACACCCTCACCCCCATACACTCATCACTCCAGATCAGAAATCTGTATCAGCGAATGTATTTTTCTTTTTGTTTGTTTGTTTCAGTTTTTACTATTTTTGGTCTGTGTATGAAGTGATAAGGTTTCTGTTTTTTTTATTTTACGCTGTAAGGCAATATTGTATTGTCCGCTAAGAGTATCGGGGTACGATACTCTATCAATTGTACATAGTCCGCTGTTAAGTTCCCGACGGATGGTCTTTTCTTCTCCGACTACTCCTTTCTTTTTTACGGCCCACAGAGGGCTATTGTATGGAGACGTGCTGTCAACTACGATTCCCTTCCTCTTCAACTCTTCTATCTCCCCCTTGATATGCTGTCTCAGCGCTTGCGGGTATATCCTTTCCTTAACATACGTCACACGGTCCTGTTAGAGCGGTATCTCGTGTACCATCTCCCCCGTTTTGCCAAGTTTATCCCCCTCTTTGAAGAAATTTCGGCGTATTCCTGCCTAATGTCCTTTTCCCAGTCTTCCTCTCGCTTGACTGCTCCTATTTGCTCCTTTCCGACTTCCAGGGTCCTCATACGTCGGTACAGTTTTCTTCCTATCCTGATGGACCACACCCCCTCTCTGCACCTCACTGTTGCTCCTACCTTTCCCAGGAGGTCATATCCTATAATTCCCTCGTATTCCCGTGGCATCATTTCCACCACATGTATCGTCATTTTCCTCTCCTTATCCGTCCATCTAGCCAACCCCATCGATATTTCACCTTCTACTTCGCAGGCCCTCCCAGGGTGACTAGTTTACAGTCGCAGGATTCTGCTTAGGATAGTACAGGAGCTCCCTGTGTCAACCACCTTACCCCTCTCACCACTCGGATAATGGGTATACCACCGTAATTTCCACTCACACTATAATTTGTTAACGTGCGGTCACCCCTCTACCAGCTCGCTTCTCAGGCCACCGCTTGTCTTTTTCTTTCCACGTCCGCGCTTTGCCGCCTGCCCCTTCCGTGGCCCCTGGTATCCTCTCCTCTGTCACCTCTGCTGATCCCAGGTTCATCCTCTTCTTCCTCCGTCTCTGAGGCTACCGACGTTTTCGACGATTCGGAAGGGGCCCTATTTCTCCCCCCACACCTCCTGTGCATTTACTTCCATAGGTTCCGGCCGATACCTCTCCGATCTTCGGTAAAGGTACGGACCCTGCCTGGCGAGGTGCCCATCCATCCAACATTCGAAGCATTTCGTGCGCGAACACTGTGCCGCCAGGTGTCCGACTCTCCCACATCCGTGGCATCGCCGTTCCTCCCTCCTTACTCAGGTTCTAGATATTCCTTGGCCTGGCCTCCTCCCTTCGGCCATCGTCCTTTTTCTTTCAACTTTCTGTGGCTCCCTTCTTTCCCAAATCTGCTGTGGCATTCTAGGTCAATGGTATGTCACCTTGGACCAACCTCTCTCCTACGCTCCCTGTTTGCCTTCCTCTTCACGGGCGCTAACATCCATCATATCTTGGGCGCATTCCACGAACGATCGGTCCCCCGGTAAGTTATCCCGCTTGCCCGTCTCCCTGGGGCATAACATATATATATTATAGCATTCATGATATTTGAGAATAAATATCATGAACCCTCACTGATGGTAGGCAACCACTTTCCCTAATCAACTATAAATTGATTAAATGTACAAGTCAAATTGATTAATTAACATAATGATTTAATTATAAATCATTCAATTGGAAGAATAAGAAATTTACGTCATTTTAATTCAAGTAAATGTTAATCAACAATCGGGAATACAAGGATTAATTAATTGATAAGTATAAATACGTCAAGAAGAACGTATCTGGCAAGCTCCCGTATTGGCGGTTACCAAATTATTGAAATATTGAGTTTAAAAGTGAATTAAAGTGTTAAATAAGAAATATTGAAGAATGCATAACGGAAAACAAACGGTTTATTGAATTATTAGGAAAATTATTAATTGGATCTTAAAGGAAAAAGCGGGAAGGTGCTACAATCTTCAAGGCAATCTACTGGGTGAAACAATCATCTCTAAACATCAATTGAATATAACTCGAAATCTTGGAACACTGGATTGGCGTGGGAACACCACGGAACAGAAGGCAACATACGTGGAAAATAAAACAATTAATTTTTTTATATAATACCATGGTATATTGAAAAAGATAGGCAAACAAAATTATAAATAAGTGTCATCAACATTTATTAACTAAAGTAAATTCATTCATAATAAATGAGCTGAATTTTATTTTTGATATTATTAGTTCTAGCATGATTTAAAACAATTTGAAAACATTCTTGTATTGTCAATATTTTATTGTTTAATTATAATTATTAATCATAACAATTTTTTTATTTGAATATATTTCCTAATTCCTGGTTTCTCAATTTTATTAATAACCATAACATTAGCCTTGAGATCGGGCGATTCAAATGAGATAAATTTTTATGTCAAAGACATAAAACAACTTGATAAAACACTAATTAAAACCACTTGTTATCAAGGGGTTGGGGGCCTCTTTATTTTTAATTAACACATTCAATTCTTGAATCAAAGATATCATGATGAACCTGCCAAATTAATTAAATTAAATTAATTAAATAAAGTAAAAAGGTAAAGTAAAAACGACGGTAAAAATAAGGTAGGTTACAATATATATACATATATGACCCATGAATCATATATATTTTAGTTCAACTATTCTATGCGAAGTTATAGAGTTAGCTTTTAAGAACATCGTTTTCACAGGGGAAGGGCTACAAATGAAATTGCACCACTTGAGGTGAAATTTAATCATCTCTGTCAAATTATAGAAGGCCCTGAGTGAGGGCGAATCGAACGGGAACGCCTGAGTGATTGCCAAAGTCAAGAGCAGAAATAAATGTACCGGGCGGTACCCCAAAACGAAAAAAGAATGAAGCCCTGTCAGGTGGGTCCATTGACATGATCCTAAACGAATGACCTTAGTGGTAAATTCTATAGAATAGATTATTATTATAACTTAAGATGATGTATTTAACTGTATCCACCCAAGCTTTGACCAATCCTTTGTTCACTTTTTTTGAGTCATGGCACATATTTATTGTTTCCTTAAAAACTGCTGATTGGTCAAAAAATTATTTTGATTCATTAAAATATTAAACAGTCGATCACTTTTTTAGTGCTCTTTTTTGTATGCCAGATCATATATTCCCTCCGTCATTCTTGTCTCTCCTCAGTGGAAGTATTAGGGCAGGAATAGTGGTAAAGATGATATACAGACAGCAATGTTGGCTTCCATTTTCCCTTCATATCCCCTTGTTATTATAAATTATGGAAATAGGTCATTATATGTCCTGGAGATTGGCTACACTTAATACATTTGTTAATAATTTTACATTGCAATTTGCGATTGTTACAAAAGTGTAATGTAAATTATACATTGATTGTCTAAGCATGTTTAAAAGTGATGGGGTTCATCTTATGAATCATAGACTTAAAACTAACTTAATTTAATTTTCCCCGACAGCCTGTTATCGTCGATGCGGGAATGGTGGTGGAGTGATAGTGGTACTAGTTAGACTAACTGTATATTTTAGGGTGGTGGTTCTTAGACATCAGAACCGTCTCTTTCTTCTTTTATATTCACATTCTTGCTTTCCAAACATCTTTCTATCCAATGATTACTACAGGTGGGAGATTAGGCAACATCAGATATTGAGGTAAGCGAATAAATTTTACATTATCTTACTTTTTTATTGCTGCATCGTTATATTTCATATTGCAAAATTAACATTCTAGCTAGAGGCAAACACTGATACTGTGAAAAACCTCAAAAGACAAAACATTTCTATGTTCATATGTAAATAAAATTTGACTTAAAATTAAACAAATGCCTTACCCAAAATTCCTAGCCAGTTGTTAAATGAATTAGGATTTGAAAGTTAATCCTTTCCATTAAAAATTGAGAATCTAGCCTTAACTTTCAACGTGCTCTAGAATACTAAACTACTATCGCATGTTGAACATTTTAAATGTACGGTTTATGTACGCTTTGAAAAAAAAAAATTGAAAACGGATTTTTAACGTTCACTCCTGTTTACATGTTATGCAAGGACAAAAGCTTTGAAATGCCAAATTTCCTAAACGTCTTTTGCAAGCGCGTGGTGTGCATTTATTGCAAGCATGCAAGAAGATCCACCTGTCAACGTCCGCGAGCGAGTTGGTTAGAGCACGCTCATGGGCACGTTCACGCAAGTAATAATTTATACATTCTTTGTTATTCTTAGAAACAGCTCTAACTTCTTTATTTCCTCCTCTTTATCACTTAAGACTTGCACAATAAGTTGGCCTACAGTAATAAATTTAATATTTAATGTTCTGCTGTCAATAGTTAATGTATGAAAACTCTGATCAATATTGTCAAGTCCTAGTCCTAGTTGTAATATAAAATAAACAGAATTACAAATGATTATTAATATTTATGATTAGATTACTTATAGAGTATTTGTAGTAAAGGGTCACACATAGACAAATTCATTCGGTGAGTAATCCGGGTATTGGGTCACCCAGGTGGTCCAAAACATTGAAGCTTCTTTCTCTCTCTGCTTCAGTTGCCACTACAATTAAAATAGATGCATAAGGATGGGGAAGTAGGAAGACAATTCACGGACAAAAATAGTCGTGGGTCACGGCAGGTCAGGCCAGCGGGGCATAAAGGTCTACAGAGGGTAAACAAATCCCACAGATTATCTAAGGAGGGGCCTCCTTGCCTTCTTCTCCTCCAATTGTCAACCTATATAGTCCTATTAATAGTCCTCTTCTCATCTCTACCCTATAACAAATTATTAAACAAAAAATAATTAAATTATTAGTGCCGGTTGCTGACGGGTATAATTAAATAATATAGCTTACGTCATTCCACAATATGGTATTTAATCACAAAAATACGGTTTTCGACAGCTCTGTCATCTTCAGTTTATTATTGTCATTGCTTGGTGTGCCGTCGGTGGGGGTGTTCATCCGCCGGAGACACATCAGGTTTTTTGACTCGTTGCAGCACCTAACCAACCCGGTGTTTAACAGTATACCACCAGTAACCACCACCCCTCCGGCATCGATGACAACAGACTGTCGGGGGAAAAATTATGTTAAGAATTAGTATGTAAGTTAGTTTTAAGTTTGATCAAAAAGGTGAGCCCCATCACCTTTATTAGTAAGTTCAGTTGAGTCACGTATAATGTGTATCGTTATACTTGTTCATTCCATTATATAATTTTTATAAAATAATAAAACCTGTATATAATGTAGCAAACAGGATCAGCAAAATACAAAAATAATTTGTAAATAGATTCGCCTGAGGGTCTATAATTGTATAAAATTATCTGTAAATTTAAAGGGGCTATGAAAAAAAAGAAGAAAAATTAGCGAACTGAAGATAGCAGCTTAACGCTGTCGAAACCGTTACATTGGCGAATAAATACCATATTGTGGCAAGACGTAAGCTGTATTATTTAAAAAATAATTATTTTGAATCCTTCCATAGAGTGGCATGACATTAAAGCTTATTATTTATATAATTTTCAATTTTACAAGCACAAGTAAAATAATATATGGTTTGGTCACTGAGACCGTAAACATGTGTACACTGCATTTTTTTTTAAACTAGTAATGTAAGGAGTGATGAATTTAATAGAAAGAAATAGTTCTCAATTTAACTATCTATTTATGTGAAGTGTAGTCAAGATTTGCTGGCCCTTATCGGACGCCCTCACTCCCATGCTGGCACGGTCCAGCGGCATGTCAGACCTGTGATAGACACGTCATACATAGCAAGAATGGCAGACCCTCGGCTACTCATTCTTGTTCCTGCCACTGGGTAACCACATCGTTTGGACCATCGGACCGAGGTAGACATCCTCGTCCAAGAAGACGCTGGTAACACGTCCACCGGAGGATGAAGTGCTCACCAAGCTCACCCGAGGCTTAATGAATAATCCTTTACCTCCCACTAACAAAGACCAAAAGATTCCATGTATTCGAATAGCTCAACAGTTCCTTCAAACTTATGTAACTTATCTGTATTATACATGTTTTTCGTTTAATTCTTAGTCATAATGAATGGTGAGACGTCTACCCTAGAGTAACAGATTTTTCGTCCCTTTAATTTGGGTGACGGGCCTGTCTCAACAAGTGCATAAAAAAACCTAGATAATGAAAAAATAACATTAATAAAGATATAAGTAAATAAACAAAATTAATTATGTAGATAGTAATTTAATTAGGTTCATGTTAATATAAAAATGTTTGTTCTGTGCGTTTGTGGATGTATCCTTTGACGGTATGCTTACTGTAACTTTTTATGTTTTAGGGCATGTCATGCACATGACTCAACACCGTCTTATCATTTAACAGTTCCACTAATCAATTACAGATATAACTATATCATCCTATTTGAAAATAGTGAAAAATCGTAAACATGAATAAGTAAATTTGTAAACTTCACATTTAAAAAAATAAAACAAAACTTTTAATTCTAGTAGGCAATACAGAACTAACATTTAAGTCAGCACATTAATACTTACCAGCTTGTGTCATAAAAAAAATAAATATTAGTAATTATGATAATGAAAGTTTTTCTAAAAATTAACAAAAGGCCATTTTATTCTTTGTTTACTCCTGAAACCAACGACATTTTATCAATAGTTGTAAAATTAAATTATACTTATAGTTTACAAGACATATAATAGAATCATATGGTCAAGCAGCAGGATGCTACGTTAAGAATGGGTGTGAAGTATAGACATGACAATCTTATTTATAAAAACTGGAAAAAATGACAATAAATAATTGTTTTATAATGTTGATTTCAAAACTTTTATTTTTTTAGTCAACGTTAATTTAGGTTTTTCCTGATTAATATCTTTCACATACTTCCTGTTTTTATATCTCAAGCAGAACATGTAACTCTTCAAGTGGGGCGTTGAATATACTTTCAGAAATTAGCTTACTTTCAGATGTATTGTATTATTCTTACCAGTGTTTCCCATAAAACACCGATGGGGACAGACGAAAGACGTCCGTCATGATATTTTCCTGGTGATCTATTTTTTTTTTTCATTTCTAATTTCGTGAAATTGCATCCTAAACCATAAATTCCTAAAAAGTAGTATAACTAAATATTTTTAGTGGAGTTATGAAACTACTTTATGAGTGACTGCGGGTTTACAATGATTTCATATAAAGACCAGAATATACATTCAGACACGTGAGTGAAAACCAAGGGTTTTGAAAAAAAAAAAAAAATCGAAAGACTAAAAACAAATGATGATTGGGAATAAAATTGATTTTTATTAAATATTTCTCTGTGACTGGTGCTGAGACTGAATTATGAGTAATTAAGAAACTGTTATGAGTTAAAAAAACTTTTCCCTCACTGCTGAATGTTATTTTGAGTAACCCATCATTTAATGGTCATTAACTCCTTGTTTCCTCGTTAAGACTTTTTAAAGCCTGCCAAAGAAGAAAACTTCCCCAAGCATTCATTGTTCACTACAAATAATTGAATGCTGGATTTTGAAATTATCGTGTAACATATAAATTGTTTACTTATTTCATGATTTTTTTTTTTTTTACAATAGTGGCATCCGAATGGTTGATTATATAAATGTACGACATTGGAGCATAACATGAGTATTAGTTATAATATTTTGTAATAATACTGACTAGATAACTTTTAAGTACAATTAGGGGTTCCCCATTTATTTATTATCATATGACAGAATATATTGTGGAAAGATGAAAGTTTTATTATTTAAAAAATATATTATTTCTCATTTGGATTCTTTTTCACTAAATATATTTCTTTCCATCGATAATAAATCAGCTTATACATTTTAAACACAAATAGATAACACACAAACATACGTATATATAAAGCGGTGTAAAAGTCTTCGAACATACCTAATTTTGATAAACATTATACACCCTTGCGGGAATTGTAAACGTAATATACTTTTAAATTAGCGTTGTATTCAATCAACAAAGAGCCAAGAGATCAATATATATGTGCTACCTTACTGCATACATCTCACAACTTTTTAATCCACTTCAGTCTTGGTCGATAAGGGTCAAGAGCCGTTGAATAAACTCTTATAGCTGAGTAAATCTGTGAAAATATAGTGTTCTGTGAGGTAGTAAATAGATAGAAAATATAGTAGATCTGTGGTCTTCACTTTTTTCGGTAAGGAAAATTTAATATTCCGTATTTTCTTTTTTCTTTTCAGTTTAGTAATACTTTTATTTCTAAAAAATATATATATGTATGTATAATACAAAACCAATTAACCATAAAAATGATTGAGTTTACTAAATATTTAATTTAGCTTAGCCAGGAAGTAATAAATGGTTCGTTGTTTTATAAACATGTCTTTGAAGTGAGTTTATATCGTAATTTCGAATATTAGTGATCAATGGATTACAAGAATAACAAAGGTACAGACTGATAAAGGGATAGCACTCAAACTAGCGAGGCTGTGGGTGGTTAAGAGGAAAGAAAATAATTATTAATATATTATTATAAAACAATATGAATTAATTGAAATCAGGACGGGATTTGAAAGCTTGGTGGGAAGAAGAATAGCAGATAAATGAAGGTCCAGGAAACATATTCCATAAATTCTCGTAGAGATATTAGTTACATCCTCAATGAAGTAAGCTGCAGTCTATATGTATACATTTATGCAATTAAATTATCCAGCAAGCATAATATATAAAGCAAATTATCCAATGCTTAGGAGTTAAAGATCTCTGATTACCCGACATATTATTTTGAAATATCTAACATATTAACAGATTCTAATGGAATCGAAATTGTAAAAATAAGGGTCAGACGTTCCCACTTTAATCAATTAATGATAACTTAAGCTAGAGAGAAGCTTATAAGAGAATAGGCGTTTTTGAAGTCGCGATGTAATATGGCTAGTTGAGAGAGAACTGGTGGACGAAGAAAGGTAATAGAAGAAGATACCACAGAACAAAAGTTTATCTTAGTCATCAGATTTTAGCCCGGTTGTTCTGCTCTATTCGGCGTGGCAGAAAAAGAGTTAGATAGTCATGACCTTGAAAACAGCGTAGTGGTGGGTAACTATTAGATCTATCGGACTTTTTTTCTTTTTTATTATTATTATTTGATACTATTTATTTATATAATAGTATTTTAGGTGGTCTTATGAAGCCACGAGCTCCCATTAGGAATCTAATGTAAGGCGAAATACGGCTCCAAATGCGAATGTGAACTGGAAGAAAACGGACTGAACCACTGGGGAAGGGCCACTTGGAAGCTGTGGATGCTCCCCCCCCCCCTCCCGTCTTCCCCAGAAGCCGTTATTCAAGGAAGGGCTCGGTTTAGCGAGACTAAGGCAGTGAACTCCACTGGGAAGGTGTTGAGGCTGAGAGCACCGGACTAAAACTAGTAACGTTAAGAAGGAGAGGTGTAGATCTTAAATAAGAAGAAGGCGATATTTCGAAACATCAACTGTGACCCCAGTCCTGGGACTTAACTTGTATTTTTTTTGTCTTAACCCATAATTAATTTTTTAATTTCTAATAATTCAATATGTACAATAATATAATAATGAGCTGATATTGGCTCCTTATACTGCATATTTTTCATCTTGATCAAATTCTGTTTACAAAAACATCTCTGATTATGTTAATAAATAATACACTGTGATTGGAGACTAGTTGATAAGGCTCATCTTTAGACTAAGTATGGGGACTTAAAACCCTGGTGGCCTAGAATCAAGGCTATGTATAGCCTGGCGGCAGCCAATGAGCTATTTATTTCGGTAAATCAGAACGCCGTTTGTTTTGTAATACATTTGGGACCTAATGCGTAATGACCGCACAGTAATCTTTGAGATAATTTGAAATAGTTTCTCCAGAATCTTCTCCATTCGTAGTTAAAGCTAATCAGACGATAGTTGGCCGGGTGATTTCCACTCCGAGCTGGGCTGGATTGAGTAGTGGGAACAAGATGGCTTGTTTCCACTTGTCAGGAAAGTGCCGCAATCTGATACAAGAATTGTACAGATTGGTGAGTTGTACGACCCCTCTCCTCAGCATCTCCACGGTTTCTGCAGAACCGTTTGTGTCCCGTACAATCACCTTGAGCTGCATCAGAGATACAAACTTGTGGTTCTGTTCCGTTTCTAGCAGAGGAGGTTGGTGGTAGTCGCCTGTCCTAGCTGTGATCTACCCAGCGTAGTAATCGGCGAGTTTCTTTGGTTGTTGCTCCGCAGTAAGAAGTGTGTTGCCTTCGTAAAGGCAGACAGTAAAAGTCTTACTCTTTGTTGTGTAAGAGGATTATTATATTACATAATAGTATTTGATATAAGACAGAGTACTATTATATTCCATTATAATATTTGCACTTGATATATCAGTCAGAGTGTAGTTTATGTTATTATATTACATTATAATGTTTGCCTTGATATATCAGACATTATAGGAAAAGTTAATCTTGTCCGTGAACAGGTTGGCACAACTAGGGTCCGATTCAAATATATGAGGAACCATCTGAAGACTGCATAGTTTCACAACTATCAACTCAACTCCTAAACTCAACTCAACTTCAATGGTTAACTCATATCCTCCGCGGGATACACGTCCTGGCTACCAGTCAGGTGGAACTGGGTTGTTGTCTGTACCCCGGTTGGCCTCAGGGATGCTTGAGGTTTTGTTATAGCAGCGCGCTCAATCGGATTCATAAGGTATATAGAAGTTGTAAAACTAAAATGATTGTATACATGCGAACATCAATGACCCTTCTGGTTGATGTTTCCTTGTTGTTGAAAAAAAATATAAACAATTTTATGAGATCAATTATTGAATATTAACTGAAGTTTACATTATATAGATTCAATAAGGATTAGATTACACTATCATAACCATTTTTTTCAGTAAGATTAAATATGAAATTGGTTTATTATTTGGTACCCCCTCCAATTATCACTTAGTTTGTAATAGTTTATTACGCTATCATCGGTTATACTTTAATTGGGAAAAATTAAAATGAATCTTCTATTGGTTAAAAAAAATGGCGAGGGTCCTGAACCATAAATAAAACAGTATATGTAATTTTATAAAGACTTCTTAAAGTCATGCAGCTGTCAGTACACGCTGTAACATTTTGTTTAGGAAACATGTGCGCAGAGACTGGAAGAATAAATAAGAAAAAAATGTAAAAACCACAGCTCTTTATTTGTCTTAGGACAGCAGGAGCTAGTCGAGTTAAGGACGGTCAGCTAGCGGCTACTAGCGAATGCTAGTAGTGTGTGAGACAGTTATTTTTGATGTATGAACTTTACAGTCCCTGGCAATGTGCGGAGTACTTCCACAGGCCAGAGGGAAGGCTCGCACCCTCTAGAATATTTCCTAGAGCTAAGTTTAGCAATTGCCGTTAATAGCATACCGAGCATTCGGTTCCGTATCGTAGCGCTATTAGTAGTCTTAACTAGTTGATCCACAGATCAGTAGCCTTACCTTTTACGAGATTCAATGGTTATCTTAAACCAGAAACTGTTTCGTTTTAGCCAGTGTGTCCGTCTCTTCTGATATAGGTACTCGATTGCTCGAAAACATGAAAAATATTTTCATCTCCATAAAACTAAGTTTTATAAACTTAAGTAAAGATTATATAATTATATACATGTAAAGGATTATAAATAATTATTAATTATTTAATTACATGGTAACTTTCTGTTATAGTAGGTAAGCTATAAATTAAAGACCTTAACACTTTAGTAGACCACAATTCGTCAAATCGTTAAAACAGACATTGTTATAAAATGTGTGTAGCCACCGCTAACTACATAAGTTAAATCACCCTATACTCTATTGCATATATATTGTAGTTTTAAGTAAAATAACAGGAACTAAATGTATTGTAATTAAATGTAAATCATTGTAAACGTTTTAAGCAATAAATGCGGAAGCCAAACAGTCATAAACCTGAAAGGGTCGGCAGCTGGCAGTCATAAACAGGAATTAACATGAAAGGGTCACCACCTGGCAGTCATAAACTTAGCGACCCTTTTAGGCCTCTCTACCGGTCACGCGCCTCGTGACAGGTGTGCGCGGGAACCGCCGCCGAATTAGACCCTCGCAGCCTCCCGGCAGAAACGATATTTAAACCAGGGTTTCCGGCCCTGTAAACCAGTCTCTCCTCATCCGCCTCTGAGTCTAACGCGGCCTTTACTCGTTGACGCCTTACGCCAGGGCTCCTGGCCCTGGAAGTCAGTCTCTTAGTCTCCTCGCGAGTCTCCTGGCAGACTCTCTGGCGACCTGTACCCGTGACGCTGCTTCGCTTCCGCTCGAAACTCATAACAAATTAATTAATAAAAAACTTCTATTGAAGTTGTCACGCTCCCAAGGTGAATAACAAACACTTTCACTTAAATTAGGTAATGTACTATTTTTAAACATTTTCCTTAACATTAAACATTGTATCCTTTTTATTTTTCCGTTATCCTATTTTTATTATTTTGAGAGATATGGAAAAAAAAAATTAACATTTTCAAAAGCTAAAAATTTTCCTAATCCAGACTATTTCACCTCATTAAAAAAAAAGCTCATCATTATAATGCAAACTAATTCATAATCCTTATGTTGTATGTTTTATTGAAGCGTTATGGCTATCATTATTAAAATATTACATATATATCATTGTATGTATTGTTGATTTTTTTATTGTAACTTTGAAGATGGAAATGTATTGCTAAAAGGTTTAGGGTATATAACAATATATAATTTTATTGAAGGAGAAAAAAGTTTCTTATTTCTACTCTTGAAATATCATATCAATCAGGAATAACCAATAACTGGCGGAGTAATAAGAATCTATAAATGCTTGTACGTAAAATTGACCTACAAGATTGAGACCCAAATCCAGGACCTTCCTAATATCTAGTCGGGAGTCGCTAATATCAACTCCTGGACAAAATTAGCACATCACTTCATTTTTCAAGTTTAAGTTCAGGTGGGACTGGGTTTTTATAGCAGCGCGCTCAATCAGATTCTTAAGGTATATAGTAGTTGTAAAACTAAAATGATTGTATACATGCAAACATCAATGACCCTTCTGGTTGATGTTCCTTTGTTGTTGAAAAAAAAAAATAAATAAACAATTTTATGAGATCAATTATTGAATATTAACTGCAGTTTACATTATATAGATTCAATAAGGATTAGATCACACTATCATAACCATTGTTTTCGGTAAGATTAAATTTAAAATTGGTTTATTATTTGGTACCCCCTCCAATTAAACAAATGAATAATCCTTCACTTAGTTTGTAACTTAGTTTGATTGTAGTTTGTTTAGAACTACTACTACTCATGCTTTTCTTTAAATATTTATACTAAAGACTATTTTTTGGAAACATGATCAACATTAGAAGTGTAAATAAAAAAACAAACAAGGAAAATGCACTATCGGAGTTAGGTCCGGATTTATTGCTCTAACGGCGATTCCTTCAGTCCTCTACATATTGAAGCTTTAGAAAACTCGAACGCAAAAATAACTTACAAAAACCTTTGGAAAAATAAGATGAAGGGACACAGTCAAAACACCGAGTCATTCGTTTATTCTCTCAATGAGAGATTAAATTAGAAGATTATCTCTAATCTTGACTCCATACCAGTACTGGTTAGATAAATCCCATTTAATTCTAATGAAAATGTAAACAAACAAATATAAAATAGGAACTAATGCCCTAATTTGATCCAGGGGTTTATAATATATGATACATACTTATATATTTTAGTTATGTATGATAAATATATTTGCAGCGGATAACCAATCCATCTGTACAAACTAACTTATTATTTCGAAATCAATTTTTTCTTTCAATTTCATTGCATTCAACCAGTTTTATTTAATTGTAAACATCAATTATTATATGCAATTTACAACTTGCCAAATTACAGCTCCAATGATACCTTAATGTAATAAATTTATTATTATTATTCCATTACCATTGGCTGCCATGGTCTTATACAAATTTTAATTTATTGTCAAGCCAATCATTTTCATCACTACATAACTAACATATATGAACAGAATGGGTAAAACGTTATGCTGGTAGGTTCATCAAAGTATTGCCATTTCCCTTGTAAGCTAGCAATTAATGTATATGTTAATATTCTAACCTCTGATGAAGTTTTGGTATGTTTGATCGTTTGATGTTTGGTACGTTTGGTACGGTTTGAAGTTAAAAATAATCTTTTAATTCATTTAGATAAAAATTTATTACGATCATTCATTAAATGATGTCCGATAGACCTGGATTTTTAAACAAGTTTTTTTTTTTCTCAAACACGAAGAAATATTTTGGGCATACAAAACTGTTTCTTTTCGAGGTGGCAAACGACCGTTCTGAAATCATTTGTCACCGGGCGGGACGAAGTTGAGCAATTAGGGAATTGCAAAGCTTAATCATTTATGGCCAGGGGGGGGGACTATTGATTTCGTTCCAGTTTCGAAAGAGGTAAAACAAATAGTTGCTAAGACAAAGGTAATTTATTCCAGAAAGAACTTGACACAAAACGCTCAAAAGTACAAAAGCTTTAGCTGTATCGTATTATAGATAATAAAAAACTGTGTACAAACAGAAGTTAATTAATTAATTATGAGTTGGCTTCGTTCATTCGGATGTTTGTTTAAGTTTAACGTGGATATGGACTTAATATTAAGGCAGATATAGTCATTTACCTATTACTAAACTTTTCTGACCTGTGATTGACTGTCCCCACCAAAGTGGGGAACACATCGCCTAAGCCGGAAATAGATTTTTTTCAACACAAAAATAACATATTTCTTCTCAAGGAAGTAATTGGAATGTTTGGTTAGTATTTACTAATTTTTTTTGTTTGAAAAATCCAAATTGATTTTCAGTTTCAAACTAGTCCAAATAAAATTAAGGAAGCATTCCATCTCCAATAAGTGAATACAAATACCGGCAGTCTTTAAAAGATGAAGAAATAAGGTGTCCGGTTTGCGAGAATATAGCTAACATTTTTTCAACCCAATTATTTTTAGCCAAACTCCTAAATAAACGATTTAATGATAAACATTGACCTTCAACCTTACCAATTAAGAATACATATTGTTGGAAAGGCTTACCTGCCAATACTAGGCGAAATAACGAAAAATTAAGCACAATGTAAAACATTTTCCACTGTCAAAACACCTAATGGTGGACTTATCAGCCACAAGTAAAGCGGGTGACATGTACCCTCAACTACAAGGTTTTCCTAATGGAAAAATTAAAGAAGAAAATACTTTTTAAATAGAAGGTGGTTTCGAAAGAATTATTGCAAACCACTCTTGATTATAATTGACACAGAAATGTTGGAAAATTAAAGGCCCCACCAGGCGGCAAAAGTTCTAGGTATGCCACTACTAAATGGACTTACGTATCATGGGTAAATCTCCTTGTTTCGAAGACAGTTTGAATGCATAGAAAATAAAAAAAATGCATACCAGCCTAGGACGCCAAGGCTCAAGAAAAGATTCTGGGTGAAGGGATGAAATATGAATCACCGGTCCCCAACTACCCCCGAGTATAACTTCACCCCTGTTTTATTTATAACTTTATTGGTTCATTTAGGATTCCTGTCCCTATAGATTTACATTTATTGCCCGTTTGGGGCCCATTTTTTACTGCTGGATTTATTAGAATCGTTTTTTGTTTTTGTTTTTTGGTTAAGAAATCACCAGATACCAAGTATTACTAGTATTATAATGCAAACATATAAACTTCGCGCTAATAATGTAGTAACTTATCTCATGGTCTGAGCTGCAAGACATGTCACACTTGACAGGTGACAGGTTGCAAGAAGAAACTATCAAATACTGGGCTGATTGAATACGTATAGTAGGCCAAGAAAATAAAATTAGTCCCACTGACTGTAATACAAATACACAGCAATAAATTACGGACTCCCAGTTGGAGAAAAAAGAGAGTAGGCATAACTAATACTAATAAAACTCATAAAAGGACACAGGTCAATTTCATTTGAAATTGTGCGTATTTTAACAAACGTAGTCCAACATCAATCTAGCAACCAAACTAACTAACTAATCATCATTAAGGACCGTAAAAAATGGATAATAACGTAGAAATAATATTTAATATGGCAGACACAACAATTGGTTGACACAATTGGCTGTAGAACCAAACTGACCTAACAGAGCCGGGAGCGAAAATGAAATCAGAAGGACTAATAATTTACCAATGCCAACGTGGCAAAGAATCTTGTAAAGGTCAATCTCGAACCTAGTGATCTATGTTGGCAGTAGCTACCACTTGGTACTAACTCTCGACGACGCCAAGCGCACTCTAGCACAAAGATGGTTAATCGAGACAAGGTAAGGCCGAAATGAATATTGAAATACCATGGATCTAAATAAAAAAGTATATAACTCAGTGAGCAAGCGCATTAAAAAATACTCATGTTCATCATTTGACTGCACAATAGACAAGAGATGCTTGGTCATATTATTGTATGTATTTAATTTAATTTGAACAAATTTAAACTAGGGGCTAAGAAAAAAAATGGTTATCTTGAAAAATGGCACAGTTGAAGTTGAGACTTAAAAAAGTCAACATCTACTAAAGACCCAGCTTGAGAGAAAAAGCAAAAAAAGTAAGAGAAAGGCCAAGATGGCAACGATAATGGACATCGGCGGCTCTGGGAAGTGGCCGGCTCCAACACCAGGGCCAGCACAGGAGGGGGAGACCAACGAAAAAGTCTTTGAGGTCGCCCAAAAAACAGTAAAGGTCAAGAAGATGGCCAAAGTACACCGGTACTCAATTAGTTTATAGCTTTATAAAACTTCCTTTGGATGCTTACAGTAACAAGCTCCAACGCCAGTAGTGGTCTCGGGAGAATTCGACAAAATTCGGAAGGACGGCATCGCGGTATACCGGGAATTAGAGGCTGGCAGGATGAAATTCCTGGAGTTCGAGAAAAAAATAATGCAAACCACACCACTCCCTCACTCCGAGGGCTGCTCGAGAAATACGAAATTTCTCCTGTTACGATTAGATGTCCAGGATGACATTAAGATCATACAAAGTGCTTCCAAGAACTCTGTTCCTGGTGGTATAGTTGTGATCAATATAGTTCCCAGTCGGGAAGACTATAGTCGTACATCGTGGGACGCGAGATTACAACCGTCAATTGAATACTGGACTGGCAGGTGGTCAGTCGTCACAAAGTTTAGGGTCTCACAATTATTTACCCTTTGCAGCTGTTTTGTGAGTTGGAGGTCTAGGGTGGATGTCATTCGACTGTCTTTCCAATGGCGAAAAGTGAAGTACTGGAGGTGGACGACAGTCAAGGGCGCCTTTATCAATAGCTCCCAGCTGCTTTAAAGGTAGCATTTTACCACAGTGCATGCCATGCAGAAATTCTCCGACAACCGTTTTTGATTGTGATTTTTGAGTGATTGTTTTTTTTAGCACGTTTTTTTATGAATGGCTGAGAACTCTTGGAGAGCCGTCCTCGGTCTCTTATACAAGGCGGTGAGATCAATGGGTTTAACTTTCCCATCAAGCGGTGGTCCCTGACATCAAATATAGTCAGTGGTGGAGCCACTTTCATCCATATGAAATATCCGTGTCGTATAGCCACCAGAACTTCTCCAACGCCCGGTAACCTTACGCTATGGTTTACAATTCTCGTGCCCGTGAGTTCAACGATGTCTGGTGTGGAGATTGCTATTAGCACCTCAAATTCTTAGAGTATCGTCATTGAAATTAAGTATTTGGTGATTACTCAAGGGGTGCCAAGTGAGCAAATACGGTCTGCAGTCCGGACATAAATTCCCTGATCCTGGAATCAGGGGCGTCACGTCTTGGTGCTGTTGCAATGGTTACTTGTGCGTACGTCGCTCCTCCTGCGAAGTTCGCTGTGGTGGTTGCGATTATTGGGTCCTGCTACTAGTGATCCACCTAATTTTATAAAGAGCTGCATTCACAGAATCAACTTCCTTTATAAAATCCAGATGGATTTGAAGGAGTTCGTGCTACTCAACAATACAGGCCATCTTGTTCCCAGTACTCGTGCCAGCCAGGAGCGGTGACCACCCTGCCTACTACCAGGCGATCTACTTATTACCACAAATGGGGAAGATTCTGGAGAAAATTATTTTGAATTATTATAGATTACTCTGCAGACAACGACATCCACCCGACTGGGGTTCCAAACCAGTGTTAGCACCGAATATCCCTTGTGAAACTATTGTCAATAGCTAGCCAAAATCTAAGCAGAAATGTAGCCACGGGGAGAGAGGCATGCAGCCCCTAGGATTTCACTTGACTACATACAAGTCTTCCATTCACTGTCCCATGGCACACTTTCCCCAAAGCTTTGTGGTTGGGAATGCCCGGAACAGCTCATTACAAGCCGTTTTCATGAACCGATCACTGTGGATATACGAGGGTGGTCTGAAAAGTTTCCAACCTAACAAAGATACAAGACGTTTTTTTTTTATTTTTCAACAGTCTCCTTGTAACTTACACGCTTCTCCCAGCGATGCTCCCATCTCTGTAACCCGTCCAAATAGTACTTGGCGTTTTTCTCTGCAAAATAAACGTTCACGAAGGTGATTGCCTCTTCATTTGACGAAAATCTCTGTCCTCCAAGCGCAATTTTTAGATGAGGGAACAAAAAGAAGTCGCTTGGGGCTAGATCTAGTGAGTAATACGACTGCTGGTCAAGCAGTTCAAACCGTAATTCATGGATTTTCACCATGGCAACCGCTGAGGTGTGAGACGGTGCGTTGTCTTGGTGAAACAGGATTTTCATTTTCCGCAAGTTCTGCCTTCAGCTTGTCAAGTAATGATGCGTAATATGCTCCTGTAATGGTTTTTCCTTTTTGAAGATAATCGACTAAAATAACTCCATGACTATCCCAAAAAACAGTCACCATCACTTTCCCAGCCAAAAAAACAGTTTTTGCTTTTTTTGGAGCCGGTTTCCCTTTTGCAGTCCATTGTTTGGACTGTATTTTTGTTTCGGGCGTATAATTGTGTATCCAAGTTTCGTCCACAGTAATTAATCGGCGCCAAAACTCGGATTTATTGCGCCTAAACTGCGCCAACAGAGCGTTGGAAATGTTCATTTGAACACATTTTTGGCAAACGCGGCACCCAACGCGCGGACAGCTTTCTCATCTCTAAATGTTGATTTAATATGTGACAAACACGTTCTTTTGACATGTTCATAACCTCTGCTATCTCTCTCACTTTAATTCGGCGGTCGTCTGGCACCATTTAGTGAACTTTGGCGATGTTTTCGTCGGTAGCTGCAGTTTTTGGACGTCCAGAACGTTCATCGTCTCCCAAGCTCTTACGACCACGTTTAAATTCAGCTGCCCAAAATTTCACTGTGGTAAATGATGGTGCAGAGTCCCCATACACAGAATCCAACTCATCTTTGATTTGCGTAGGCGTATTGCCTTTCAAAAACAAATATTTAATGACAGCTCGATACTCGATTTTGTCCATTTTCATAAAAACACTCACATCGACTCACTCAAACGACTGTTACACAACAACTGCTCCAAAATGGCTGAAACTTTGGTGAGTAACTGTCAACAGATGAACAACGAAATTCACTAGCTTTTATTTAAGGTACAAGTTAGTTGGTAAGTTAGTCATAAGATAGTTTTAGGTCCCTTTATGTAGTCAGAAGGTGAGGTCCGTCACCTAAACCTTTACATTATATACAATTTTAACTGAAAAAGTTGAAAAAATTTATTTTTTATATTCTATTTTTATAAAAAACTGCTTAAAATCCATAGCTTGCAGTGGCTCCATGCATTTACAGCTCATTATATCTTATTGCATACACTGATGGACAAATTTAATACACCACTCAACTTTTTTATGTTAAATTTAAATAAATTATCTTCTGCTTTTATTTTAATTAACTATTGGTACTTAGGTGATTTAACAAGTGTAAATATAAACCATGAACAACGCTTTATTTACTCTTAAATCCCTTTTTCACACACAGTAGCTTGGTTTTTTTTTTTTTTTTTTTTCCCCCTAAACCCCTTGAAGTTATACAATGAAAATATTATAAGAAACTTTGCAAATTTCTCCTCATTCTGCTATACGCAGATGCATTTGAAGGAGTTCGTGCTACTCAACAATACAGGTTGTGGTTAGTAGGAAAATAACTTGAATACAAATCTAGGTGATGGGGCTCACCTTCAGTCAAGGTTCAGTAGCTTGGAAGAATCCCAATTCAGCTAACAATCAGCCATTGAGACACCTTAGTCAGAGAGGGTAGGCACACATTCATTCATGGTATGGCCACAAAGGGAGGCAGACCTGTTTAGGTGGATAATTATGGGACACATGGTTGAGTCTCATGCTGTGAGAATTCTATGTACCCCAGATAGTTCGGATAGCGTTTTTATAAGAACCTGGAACAGTAAAAAATGTAAATTAATCTGCTTTTGCCGGATTAAAATCAATTCTTATTTCAATGTTAGGGAATCAATTAATTTTAATAAAAGACTTGAGTGCACAGATTGGTCATACTAAAAATAAGTACTAAGTGTCATAATAAAAATCGATAGATTGAAATAAATAAATTTTTTGTTATGTGTTAATTATTGGTAAACATATAACCCTCTTTTATAATATAATAGCATAGATTTAGTACACATTTCCTTTTAATATTACAACTGTTGTAAGTGTACATTATTTTCTCATAGAAGGGGTTTGAGAATACAATGCAGAGTGCAGCATACAGCATGATTTTCTTAAATTAAACAATATATATGTATATGTAAAGGATAAACTGTAAAAAAAAAAAATCAGTTATTTGAGGCTCATAATAATCTTCAACCCCAAATAAACTTATTCTCTAATTTCAATTTACAATGAATATCTAGATCATAAAATAATCATTTATAAGTTTTTACTCAAGACTTAAGACAAGTTTAAACACAGATAAGTACAATAAGTGATACCTGACTTACTGGTTCCTTAATGCAATCTGATTTTTGGGTCATCAGGTCTAAACCTTATAGTAAATACATTTACTTGTTACTTTGGCTACCACATCATCGATTTCCTCAAAATAGGCGAATTGAAACCTGATGAAGAAGTTTGTAACATGAAAAAATTATACTGATCACCAAAGGAACAGAGTGGCAAACAATGAAAAGAAGAAAGAAGGTAAAGGAAAGAATGGGACTACTAATGTATGCACTAATAATAATGTACCAACTTTTACATATAAGGCATAGAATGACTAGCCAAGCAGTTAATCAAACACAAAAAAATAATTTTCTGGGGTTTGGGAAGGAAATCTTTGTTTTGTGAGCCCAAAGGGGAAGGCTTGAAATTGTCTCTAGCCTTTCTGTAAGTACGTATCTCTAAATGTACGATGATGGCAGTAGTAAAAATGATCTAATTGATATGAAATTTCAAAGATGTATTCCATATTATATTTTAAGCTTTCTAAAGTCACAGATCAGAAGCTATTTAATTAATTAGGGTTTTTATTTGGGTTTTTTTCGTTTTTGTTTCTTTTAAGTTTAGGGCACATAGTAGAACAAAAATGATTTCAAAATACATTTAAAAATAATGACTTGAGAGCAAATAAATTCTTTCCATTTGAAGCTAATTTCAATAAGGTTTTTTCAGAATATTTTAGCTTTTTAATTTTGTTTACAATCAGTATGGTTCCAGTGTGGAGTGAATATATTACTGAAATCAAATACTATTGTGTCCCTCCATTTTTTATATCATTTCCATATTCATTCTGTATTGAATTAGTCTAGATAATTTTGATGGACTTTAGTTGAATTGCTCAGCACTATGACTTTCTGCTCAAATCAGTAAGCCCAGGTGCCATGTCTCATCGATTCAGGACTAATCCATAAAATATGTAGAGAGACAAATGGAATGAATTTATCATTTGTGGAAAAGCCGATTTCTTTTTTTTTATTTAATTTCTTAAAGATTTAAAACCTTTTATTCGATTCAAATGTCTTAACTTTTTCTCTATTTGTTAACAAAATAAAATTTCTCATTGGCAGATCAATAATGCTTTTAATAAATGGTGTGACCTGAAGAATGTGTCGTGTACATCTCTGTACTGTGGAAGTAGGTGAAAGTTATACATTGCCCATGTTAGACCTTGATCAGATCACACTGGCAAATTCTTTGGGGTCTGCTGTAAGGATTTGATGGGAGTGTTTCAGTTGTCTGCAATAGGGAGCAAGGTACATATCTGTAAGAAATGGTCAGTTTATATGTGCCATGGTGAGTTTGACAAATATCCAAGTATTATTGACTGTAGAATCTTTACTCTTGCAATATTGCTCTTTGAAGTTATTCTCCATCGTTCAAATCCATAGGTCCATACTAGACTTATAGTTGAATTATAGATGGTTTTCTTGTCATCTAAAGCAAGAAAGAGATGATCTTTCAAATATTACGATTAGCTGTCCAAAGCACCATATATATCTTGTTGTTTCACATGTGCATTTGTTCTCCATTTAAGTTGCAAGTCATTTAAGTTCATTTAACCATTTAAGTTCAAGATGCAGTCTTAAGTAAGGAACACAATTTTTTGTTTTTTATCCATGTTTTCAAGTCTTTAAAATCATGCAAATGAAGAATAATATCCAGCTTTCTGGTGTGTATGTCAGTCAAATATGTATCCTTTTCTAAAGATCAGTTTCAAACTTTTTTTTAGTCACCATGTTTTCTTATTAAAAAAAAAATTGTTATTAAAAAACCTCTACCCTTTATCTCTACCCTTTAAGACGTCAAAATTATTACCTCAATCCATATTTTTATTAATGTTTAATTGTTAAATTTGTTTAGTATTACAGTCTCAACATATTTAGATCAAAAGTTTTATGATGGAAAAAAAATATATAAAATGGTATAAGAATGTATAGTTGTTTCTTTGGATTTCCTATTTACAGGATGAGTGGGAGTGTAATATGTTTTAAAATTAATATAACAACATATATATTTTAAAACTTATTTTTTATTGATATCTACAAATCAAGTGTAATTTTCATCACACAGAATAGCTTAATAATTGTGATTATAAACAGTGAAATAAAAACAATAGTAGTATTTACATCTATGCATAAAATATTTGAGGAAACCATTTTTTTGCAAACTTTTTAGTCTTTTGTAAAAAGGTTTACATTTTATATGTTAGTCGCTGACTTTTGACTGATTGTCTATTGAATTACTATTAATTAAGACTGAAAATGTTTTAAATTTTATTGCCATTATATTCATAAAAATAAAACATGGCTTTAGTTAAATGGCAGAGATAAAACATTATTTGGCCAACAATACTGACAGATTTTTGCTTAATCAGTATATTTTCACTAAAATTTCCACGTTAATCCACCCATGGCATTGTGCTTGCTAGGAGTATTCCATTCTCTCCGATAGCCCGCAAAGGCCTCTAACTCTCCATGCCTGCCCTTGTACAAGTTATGGGTGACTGTTGCTCCAGCACCGAATCTGTTTTCAGAGGGAAACCCTCGCATATAGTCCCTCTGCACAAAACCGTTAGCGTCCACTGCAGTTTTGCCATTGTCAAACACATTTCTTTCACCAGTCAGTCTGACAGAGCCAGCATGTTCTGAGCCGCCACCAGTGGCTTTAAATTGAGGTGATCTTCTCTCTCTCAAATGGTCCAGGTAATAATCCTGTTGATATAATAATGTCAATTTTATTTTAAAATATATAAAATAAGAATAACTAGCATTAACAAGAATGGATATAATCAATAAACCCTGTTGGAGCCTTGTGCCCAAAGCGGGCACGAGAATAGATACTGAGGCATCACTAACCTTAATGATATCTTCCCAGTAGAGAAGGATTACTTCTGGCTATTAAAAAATAAGGCATTGCCACAAAAGCCTAAATAAAGCACATGTGTGGGGAAGATATCTGTAATTTGTGTCACTTGTGACTGTACATGCTATACAGCATGTGACTTCAGGCTATCCAGTTCTTGTGTTGAGGGATCTACAAAGACTTAGATATGCTTAATAATTATTCATCAAGTCATAGTAACAAAGATAAACTTGTTAAGCAACCAATCTGTGTATTATCAATACCATCCTGCACCAATTGTCTCAGAATGGGATCACCCTATCAGTACTGACCACATGGACTTAAATAATATAACCAGACCTTTAAGTTATAGATAAGAAAAGGGTAGTTTATTGAGATAGGGGGAATGACCATATGCTTGAGATAGTAGCTGATAAGAACCAAAAATACCATGATTTACCTGAAGAATTAAGGCAAATTTATAGATTCAAGGAATGTGGGATTTTCCCTGACATTAATTCCTGCAATGGCTTTATCTTGAAGGACACGGTGGAATCCAACCAGATGTTAGAGCTGTCGAAGAAGATACTTAACAGGGTAAGATACTTCACCAAGCAACACTCTTGGCAACGACCGTCATAGTTCTAAATTTTAGGAACACATAATATATCGAGCCTAAAACTTGACTAATAGTCACAGGATGTGTGAAATCCATAATAATAAGTAATGGGTTTTTGATTTTATTTATTACTGTGCCACTTGTCTTCATTACTGGGATAAATATATAATGATAATCTAATGTTAAAAAATGAATTTTCAGCATGTCATTTTTGACAACACAAGAGAAGGTAACATTATAAGTTACCTGAGGTACAAAGTAGACTTGTTGGTCTTCATCCAATTCAAGAGGATAGCTAGCAACACTTGAAATTACTGCTAGGACTGCAAGAGAAACCACTCCAAACATCTTCATTTCTGAAATTTATTAAATAGAACATAAGAAGGAAGAAATAAAAGATGTAAAAAGTGAACGAACATTATTATCAGTTTGGCCGCAATACAATCTTGTTTGAAAAATAGTATTCTAGGTAAAAATACATTATTTTGTTTGTCTTTCCCGTTCAATAGGATTATGGCTTGTCAACCACAAACGTCATTGCTGTTTTTCATGCTCAAAATGATCATAATGATTTTCAGCTAGTGATATTTATTATTGTTTTCTTTAGAAAGAGATTAGATAAACATTATTGTTTTTTTAATTTAAATAAAAAAATACCTATATATCTTGTGAATCCAAGAGTGATAACTAAACCCCAAGAGGCCCGGACCGACGGTATAGAAGATAACCCGACGGCACATCTTGAATTCTGATAACAAATACTAATTGTAAAATGTGGGTAGAAACTAAGTTGCCTGTCAATATTCCCTACATCCCGATATTTTCATAGTTGCACTTGTTCATGATAAAGCCCATAATCATCTACAGTCCTGGGAGTCAAACGTTATCTGCGGGTCATGAAATGCCACCTAAAACCTTGAGTAACATCCACCGACCCTCATACAACGGTAGGATTTAAATTCTTTAATAACTATTTTACATAGAAAAAGAAAAATATATTTTAAAAAACGCAGATTTTGAAAAAGCTACTTTCTTTGATGGGGATGGGGACAAAATACTACTTCTTAGGAGGGATTTAAAATAGTATCCGATTTGGGAAAGCTTAAAAGTAAAATAGAAGAAGCAGGTTAGTTGAAATATCTATATATGAGAGGCCACTGATGCTTGGATCTAAGAAGACGTAAGGTTTATTTATAACACCCTCATTTACATCATTATTTAATAATCTTGCTACTAGTTTAAACAAGTTATCTATAAACTTAAATGGTCTTAATTGAATTAATATACAAAAAAATAATAATTTATATGAAAACTAATATATGTGAGTAGCATACCTTTTTACAAACGTGTACTGGAGCCGAATTGTCAAAGCAGACAAGATGTAGAATGCCATAGGGATGTCTTTGCCCAGATTATATAGTAGCTATCCCAGCCGTCTGTGAAACACATCTGATTTTTCCCTCTGGTGATGAATAGTTTTTTTAACAGAAGCGGAGTTATTTTGAGATTATACAGGACTGGAAACTTCACAGAATTCATAATTTTGTGTTAGATCCGACCGAATTTTACCCAATGTGCCACCGTTTTAGCAACATGTTTAATTTATTTAACACCATTTATCAAATGGTATCAAAGCGCTTCTTTCACTAAAAAAAAATAACTCTTAATATATGAACACTGACTGACCAATAATGTGCTACGCATACCCTGTTAGGAGCTCAATGACACTTCAAATAAAAAAAAACTTCAAGTTTTCCAAAATCACTGTTTAAGGGTATCAGGAAACATAGACTACTACAATATAATTACAGACAAACGTGAAGAATTACACATAGAACTATAGATACATTTATTAATCATTTTCAAAAATGTCCCTATTCAGCAAACACTATAATAAACATAACAGGAGACTGCAGATATGATAAATTAAAACGAACTATCCATAAAAGGCCAAAAAATAAATTCTTATAAATATAATATCTTTGCTTATGCAAATATCTATTAATTGCGAACTCTATAGATAGATTGTGATATTAGAGAAGATAAAGCCAGTAAAAAATCCATACTGTGCATTATCATTATGATACGAGGTTTTTTATTTTTGTTTGTTTTTCCTCTAAATTTAAATTATATAATTGTGTATCTATTTCAAAAGCTACTAAGAAGAAAATTAATGTGTTCAATATGTCCTTACCATTATGCATAAATAATATATGTAATAAATGTTACGGCGCTCCGTTACATCGACGAAAATGAGTCTTCCCCGAATCTCGAATATAGTGCCATTAGGCATATATTTTTATTATAAGAATCATTATGTTCGTTGATAAACTAAGTAAAAGATAATTCTTCATAAGATATGGGGTCACAATTTCACCATACCGCAAATGTAATTCTATCGACTTAATGCATATATATAATATTACATTTAATAATCTAAAGACTATCGTCCTATATCAATTATCTCTAGCCTCTCCAAAACCTTCGAAAGACTAGTTAAATCCCGAATTCCCCCATTTCTATAAACCCGTATGATTCCCTTACAATCCAGCGTTAGGCCAGGATTTTGCACCAAAACCATGTAAGACCTCCAATCAGCCATTGGCCAATAACATACATATATCAATCCTTATCCTTTTAGACTTTACCAAGGCATTTGCCACCCTAGATCATTCCATCCTTCTATCGAAACTAACTTCCCAATCGTAATAACATACATTGGAGACGATGTTTTTAGTTCCTGTCCCTCTAGAAGATCGCATATCGTAAATTTAGTACTTTTATTTCGTAATTTATGAAGCCACACTGTATTAACGTCTTGGAAGCAGATCATGTGGTTGAATTCGTACATGAAGTACTCCCTTAATGATTCTCACCCACATACTCCATTAACTATTGTTAAGCATTAAACAGGTCACGATAATGCCTAAATTTCAGATTTCACTAAAGTAAAATTCTCCATCGTATAATAACCTTGTCCCCTCGATTTATGTGATGTTTGAAGTAACTACACCACAGTGTGTGGACGAATCTCCAACTGGAACTACATTTCTTTAGTTTAGTTCATTATCAAGAGTGAATTGTGAAGGGACAGATGATGCTGTCTCGCCGGTGGGTGCAAGATAGAACATCGACTAGTTAATAAAATTGATTTGACGGATTCCGAGGTGTCCAATTGTAAACATTCAGTACTAACTACATAAGTGTTAAATCAACCTATACTCTGGTGCATATATAATGTATTTTAATTAGATGTAAAACATGGTTAAAGCTTTTTCTAGCAATAAACGCGGACCGGCAGTCGTAAATAAGGCAGGTAAGAGGGTCGACGGCCATCATCCATAAAATCTAAAAGCCATGCCATAAAATAGTCCTTTAGGGAACGAGGGGTCACGTACCTCGTGGCAGGTGTGCGCATTTCCTCACGTCGGCCTAGCCCCCCCCCCAAGCAGGAACTATGTTTAAACCAGTGCGTTTGGCCCACTCTCTCTCAGTCTCCTCATCTCCTCAGCCGCTGTTACTCGATCGCTTTACGCCAGGGCCCCGGTGCCCTGGAAGTAAGCCCACTCAGTCTTTCCGCCTTCACTCGGACGCTT
Source organism: Acanthosoma haemorrhoidale (assembly GCA_930367205.1). Lineage (NCBI taxonomy): Eukaryota > Metazoa > Arthropoda > Insecta > Hemiptera > Acanthosomatidae > Acanthosoma > Acanthosoma haemorrhoidale. Next base: position 95,795,181 of record OV884012.1, read on the forward strand.
TACGCCCCCCTTTATGGGAGCTCAGTCTTCTACTCTCTATCTCTCTTCATCCGCAGTTACTCGGTGTCGCTTTACGCCAGGGTTCCTTGGCCCTGGAAGTCAGTCTATTAGACTCCTCGTCACCCACTCTCTCCTCAGCGCCTCTGCGTCTGGCACCTTGCCTTTCAGCCTCCTTGTAGACCCTCTGCCGACTTGTAGCTGTAATGCTGCCGGTCTCCCGCCCGAACTCTGAAAACTGGTCTTATTCTTTATGAAACCTCTGTACCTCTTCTCTTTGAACATTGAACATAGTGTATTGTCGGGACACATACCTAGCATAAATGGAGTCAGATATTAACGCCGACATAGAACAATGGTCCATGTTATAAACTACAACAATCCGCACTTGTCACCAGGGCTAGTGATTAGGCACTCCCCTAGTGGCAACCCGACAGAGTTTACTGATGCTTATGCAATACACATTTATGTATAGAATCATTTGATCGAATTACTTAGTATATATTTGTTGTATTTTGTACTAAATTCTATTTTACCTATTACAATCAAGTGATTATCTCCGGTTGTGAAAGTATATTTTTCCATTATCTGAACTACAATTTATGGCCCGAGTTTCAGAGAAGGCTACTTAGGTGTCCCAGTAAAATGGAAAGAGGTAATTGGAAAGCACAGGAAAAAAATATTAAATATACCAAAAAATGTTTAATAAGTTTCTCATTATTATTAATAATTAGCTTTCTTATTATTAGAGATATAACATTTTCGTCAATGTTACGGCATTAAGTAGTCACCTTGATCCCTTCAAACTGGATCAAAGGTTACAAACTGCTTGGCATAAATAGGTCAACTGCAATGTTATCCCAATACTTATGTTTATAAAATGCTATTTTGCTTCTTTTTGTAGACGATATCTTATTACCTATATATTTCCAAACGTTATTTTACTGATTAAGTGATTATCTCTGATTGATAATAAAGGGAAGGTTACTTAGCTATGCTGGTTGATATTCATGGATAATTGGAAGGCAGAGAAAAATATATTACATTTAGTGAAAAATGCTAAATATATTTCAATTTTCTTTTACTCACGCACATTACCATTATAATAAAGGTAGACGACTAATAGTACTTATTAGAGATTAAAAGATTCATAATCGCCAATATCATGGTGGTTGGTAACCATATTCCCTTCCATATGCGTAGTCAAGCGGGGGATCCGAACCCCCCCCCCCCCTATTGCTAAATAAAATTACATTGAAGACTAAAGTTGGCATTATGAAATTAAACTCCACATAAATAAAAAGGTTAGCCCCATACCCGAGCCCCATAACACAACTCAATTGCATAAACTATGTTTTGCTGGACCAGCGGGAAAATGAGATGTGTTTCACAGACAGCTAGGACAACTACTATATAATCCTGGCAACGACATCCCTATATCATTCCACTTCTGTCTGCTTTAACAATTCGGCTTTTGTACACTCTTTCAATAAGGTAACGTATGCTATTCAAATATATTAGTTTTCATATAAATTATTTTTGTTTCTTGTAAATGATTTACATTAAGAACATTTACCGTACTTGATAACTTACTCAAACTAAGAAGATGTTTGTTAATTAAAGTCGAGAAAGAATGTGTTATGATTAAACACTCAGTCTTCTTAGATCCAAGCACCAGTGGCCACTCTTGTATAGATTTGGTAATATGATATGATATATAGTATAAAAACAGGACTTATATGAATAATAAAAATTAATCGTGAAAAAATCGATACTGTTTCATTTAACTAGCCTGCTTCTTCTACTTCCACTTTTAATCTTTCTCATGTCGGAAACTATTTAAGATTTTTACTATGAAGTTGAGTTTTTTGTCCCCAAGGTTAAAGATACATGGAATACGTAAGTTTTCCTAAGTCATATTTTTACGAAGGTTCCATTCTATTATTGTATGAGATTATTTATTTTGATTATTAATATTTTTTCTTTTATGTGTAAAATATAAATAATAATCGAGTAATATTGATAATTTATGTCGTAAATGGTCTTAGTGTTCACATAACAATATAATATGGCCGATGTTTGTTCACTTTTTACATCTTTTTTTTCTTCCTTCTTATGTTCCTGGTGTTATTCATTTCAGAATTAAAGATGTTTGGAGTAATTTCTCTAGCAGTTCTAGCAGTAATCTCAAGTGTTGCTAGCTATCCTCTTGAATTGGATGAAGATCAACAAGTCTACTTTGTACCTCAGGTAATATAAAATGTTTATTTTCAGGGGTGTAGCCAAAAATTCATGTTTTAATGAGTAATGGCATTATTATATCATAGGATTATTACCTGGTCTAATTGAGAGGGAGAGAAGATCACCTAAATTTAATGGCTTTATTGATTATTAGATCCATTCTTGTTAAAGCTAGTTATTCTTAATTTACATATTTTAAAGTAAAATTTTTAATTTATACTTTTTGTGGGCCGATAAATTTTCCTCCACTATTGACATTATTATTTCAACAGTATTATCACCTGGACCATTTGAGAGAGAGAAGATCACCTCAATTTAAAGCCACTGGTGGCGGCTCAGAACATGCTGGCTCTGTCAGACTGACTGGTGAAAGAAATGTGTTTGACAATGGCAAAACTGCAGTGGACGCTAACGGTTTTGTGCAGAGGGACTATATGCGAGGGTTTCCCTCTGAAAACAGATTCGGTGCTGGAGCAACAGTCACCCATAACTTGTACAAGGGCAGGCATGGAGAGTTAGAGGCCTTCGCGGGCTATCGGAGAGAATGGAATACTCCTAGCAAGCACAATGCCATGGGTGGATTAACTTGGAAATTTTAGTGAAAATATACTGATTAAGCAAAAGTCTGTGAGTATTATGGGCCAATTAACGTTTTATCTCTGCCATTTAATTAAAGCCATGTTTTATTTTTAAAAATATAATGGCAATAAAATTTAAAACATTTTCAGTCTTCATTAATAATAATTAAATATTCAATTAGCCCAAAGTCAGCGACTGACACATAAAATGTAAACGTTTTCACAAAAGACTAAACATTTTCCAAAAAAATTGTTTCTCCAAATATTTTATGTACATATGTAAATACTACTATTGTTTTTATTTCACTGTTTATAATGACAATTATTAAAGCTATTCTGTGTGATGGAAATTACACTTAATTTTTTGATATCAATAAAAAATAAGTTTTAAAATATATATGTTGTTATATTATTTTAAAACATAATACACACCCTCTCGCCCAATGAAAAGGAAACTCAGATAAACAGGCAAACATAGGTAAGTTCATTCCATTTTATAATTTTTTTCCGTCACTTTCAAAATAAATACTTACTGATGAGTAAGGTGGCATAAATAAGCTTACAGCAAGACAATTATGCAGAGTTTGATTTCTTCTTATTTGAAGGGCAGAGTTCAAGTTATAGTTTTTAATAAGGAAACTAACTCAAATACTATAAAATTCAAAACTGATCTCTCGAATGAACTTACCTATCTGACAGACATGTAAAATTGAATCATTTGAATGAATTACTTCTTATGAAGATTGAAATCATCCTTTATTTGGATGATTATAAAGACTTGAAAACATAGATATTAAAAAAAATAATGTGATGGTATGAATGAGAATGTTTATCACAATTACGTAATGCCCAATAAGGCAGATTTTAATTCTATCACAATAAAGAAATTTCTAAAATGAATGAAAAAACAAAATAGCGTACCTCACTCAGGACAGCATCTTCATTAACCACTTACACGGAGAACACACACAACCTTTTCGCGGAAAAGACGCGTCCTAAGTGTTCATTGACCAGATAGAAAAACTCATCGATGAAACCAAAATGGGAGTAATTTGCTATCATGGGAATGAGCTCCCAATCTTCCTATAAATTATTCATGTTTAAGTGATCAATGTGTTTGGAAAATACAATTTTTATGAAATCAGGTCCAAAAACCCCTGCATCAAAACACCTGTTGGCCTAGGTAATCGTTATGTTAGTCAAACATTTTGTGACTAATTCAATAAAGAATGACTATGAATATAATATACAAAAAATGACGAAGGACTGTATTTAATTTCATTATTATATTCACTCTAAACGGGTAAGATCAGATAAAAAAAAAAAGGAAAAGAGGAATAAAAAAATCACTCAAGAATCAAGTAAAAAAACTCGAAATAGACTACTTTATTTCTATCAGTGATCCGATATTTATAGGGTCACGGGATGTTTACATCCTTTATCCTGCTTTACAGCATAATAATAATTTAAAAAAACAGATACCTTATTACTTCGTACACAGACTGAAAATAGTACAAACAAACAGAAACAAAAAATACCTTGGTCACAATACATACGCTGAGATGGATTTTATGATCTGGAGGGAGGAGTGTGCGGGGGTGAGGGCACTACCCGAGACTCTCGCTCGGAAGACGTCTGTCACGACTGGTGTCTTAAGCTGCTCTACATGCACGTTCCTACGCATCCACATTTCGCGAACACTGTGTATGGTTACGATGGCGAATCCTATTGGTTGGCGAATCGCGACCACCCTAAAGGGACCTGATAACGTGTCAGTTCTTTGTCCCGGTTAGACGAAGTTTTGCGGTACACGGTGGTCCCTATTGAGACACGACCTTCGATGGGTTTGACACCCACGTTCTCCCTTACCACTCTCCTACTTGTTTTCGGCCGTAATCCTCGTGTAGGTTGTTTATATAAATCTGGCACATGAGCTCGGCTATACTCCTGAGCAATTCGTCCATAAGTCTCTGGAACGTGATCGTAATGCCCTCGTTTAAATGTGAAGGCTTTTTTTTGTGGCGATCTTTCGGATCCATCTAGTGGGAGGTTCCCCGCTTTGAAGAAAGGCCATTTTAAACCTGGAAAGGTTCGCGGGTGAAACCGGGGAGCTCAATTACTTCCTTAAGGGGGTGACCGGCTAATGATACGGATAGAGGCGAAAAGGGCAGAAGACGTAATAACTCAAGGAAGATTATTACGCTTATTTCCGATGCATTGTTTTGCAAAATGATTGAATTTTTTACAGGAGGAACACTGCTTACCAAATGCTGGACACCGTCCTTTGGCGAGATTGAAGCCACAGCGATCACAAGCATATAAACTATCCTGACGGTCCCGGAGCTCTGGTGGTCTTTTCATTTTTGGCTTCCGATTTACTTTACCAGTTATGATTTGGGATCTATCTCCGTCGATGTATCAATCGGTGTTTTCACAGGAGGTGGTGCTTTTAAAATTTTCATGTTGAGCTCTGCCATCTCGACTGTTTTACAAAAATTAACTGTTTTGCCAATGAAGGGTCCTCTCTCAATAGTCTTTCTTGAGTACTTTTGTCATAAAGTCCAAGAATTATTTGGGATTTTAACAATTTCTCTTCTTGTTCACCGAATTCACAAGGCGCTACTAGTGATTTTAGATCAGTAAAATACCGTTCAAATGGTTCATTTGCTGCTTGCTTTCTGCTAAAAAATTTATAAATCACCATTGTCTCATTTTTCCGTGACGTGCAATGCTTTTCTAGGACGTCTAAAATAGAAGTTACTGTTTCATTACCTGGCTTTAACGTCGTGATTGTGGAGTAAAGTTTTAAACCATCGGATCCCAATAAGTTTTTCAGTCTCGCTACTTGGACCTCTCGCGATTTCTTCTCAGTCTCTGTGGCTACAAAATAAACTTCTATTTCAGTCCGGAATCTTCTAAAGCTCTCGGAGAGGTTATCCACGTTGACGTCGAATTCTGAGGGTTTGTTGAACTCCATGGCTAATATCACGTCCGTTTGTTCAGTTTAAACTAAAACGACTGCGCCATGTTTGGATGTAATAATTAATAACACAAGTTAACAAAAGAATTTAGTTTATTAATCAGGGCACACACGCAATACAACATGAGTAATCGGTTATATAAAAAGCTCTGGAGGTAACAACCAGGTTCAGGTTATAACTTACAAATGTTACCAACCTAACACTGGCTATGGTATAAGCTTAGAGAGATCTGCCTATTTCCCAGACTAACTTTTTTAATTATTTACGTTGGTCTCCATAGATCAATGTGTTTTGAAAATACAATTTTTATCAAATGTCCTAAAAAATTATTATTAATTATTTAAAGAACAAAAACTTCAATCTGCCACCACTAAACGGTGTGACAGGAAAAATGTGTTGTGTACATATTAGTTATACATAGCCTAGGTTAGACTTGAGCAGATCATGCTTCCACTTTCTTTGAAGAAACTGCTATAAGGATTTTTGGGAATGTTCCTGAAGAGACTCCAATAGTGTGTGAGGTATATATCACGGTATATCTCAGCAATGATTGTTTATAGGTGCCCTGGTGAGTATGATATAAATGATATAGTCACCAGTGAGTATTTATTTTGAAAGTGATGGAAAAAAGATTATATAATGGAATTTTATTGAAATAAACAAATCAAGTGTGATGTATGATTTGCATCATACAGTATATTCACAATTGTCATTATAATAAGTTAAATGAAAATATTTTTCCAATTACAAACGTATTTACATACATATTTGGTGAAAGTATTTTTGGGAAAATTTTCAAGTAATTTATGAAACGTTTTACATTTTTTATGTTAGTTACTGAATTTGGACTAATTGCTATTTAATTACTATTAATTAAGACTCAAAGTATTAAATTTTACTGTCATTATATTTAAAAAATAAAACAAATCAAGCAAATAAAGAATAATATCTAGCTTTCTGTGATGTAAGTCAGTCAAATAACACCAGTTTAAAAGTTTTTTTTTGAGTCACACAGTTTTCTTATTCAAAAAAAATCATTACTAAAAACCACAGTTTGTTCTCTATCCTTTAATGGATCAAAATTATTTTCAACCGCTATTTTTATTAATGTTTAAATTGTTAAATTTGTTTTGTCTCAAGTCATTTAGATCATAATATCCAACTATGATTAATTGGCTTGCTTAAAGGCGTTTTTGTTTCATGATAGAACAAAATATATAAAGTGGTATAAGCTTAACTATGTATAGTTGTTTCTTTGGGTTTCCATTTCATAGGATGAGTGGGTGTGTAGTAAGTTATTATTATAAATAACATAAATATTTTAAAACCTTATTTTTTATTGATATCTACAAATCAAGTGTAATTTTCATCACACACTATAACTTAATAATTGTCATTATAAACATTGAAATAAAAACAATAGTAGTATTTACATATATACATAAAATATTTGGGGAAACAATTTTTTTGCAAAATTTTTAGTCGTTTGTGAAAACATTTACATTTTATGTGTCAGTCGCTGACTTTGGGCTAATTGAATATTTAATTATTATTAATTAAGACTGGAAATGTTTTAAATTTTATTGCCATTATATTTTTAAAAATAAAACATGGCTTTAATTAAATGGCAGAGATAAAACGTTAATTGGCCCATAATACTCAAAGTGTTTTGCTTAATCAGCATATTTTCACTAAAATTTCCAAGTTAATCCACCCATGGCATTGTGCTTGCTAGGAGTATTCCATTCTCTCCGATAGCCCGCGAAGGCCTCTAACTCTCCATGCCTGCCCTTGTACAAGTTATGGGTGACTGTTGCTCCAGCACCGAATCTGTTTTCAGACGGAAACCCTCGCATATAGTCCCTCTGCACAAAACCGTTAGCGTCCACTGCAGTTTTGCCATTGTCGAACACATTTCTTTCACCAGTCAGTCTGACAGAGCCAGCATGTTCTGAGCCGCCACCAGTGGCTTTAAATTGAGGTGATCTTCTCTCTCTCAAATGGTCCAGGTAATAATCCTGTTGATATAATAATGTCAATTTTATTTTAAAATATATAAAATAAGAATAATTAGCATTAACAAGAATGGGTATAATCAATAAACCCTGTTGGAGCCTTGTGCAGAGAGCGGGCACGAGAATAGAAACTGAGGCATCACTTACCTTAATGATATCTTCCCAGTAGAGAAGAATTACTTCTGGCTATTAAAAAATAAGGCATTGCCACAAAAGCCTAAATAAAGCACATGTGTGGGGAAGATATCTGTAATTTGTGTCACTTGTGACTGTACATGCTATACAGCATGTGACTTCGGGCTGTCTGGTTCTTGTGTTGAGGGATCTACAAAGACTTATATATGCCCAATAATTATTCATCAAGCCATAGTAAAAAAGATAAACTTGTTAAGCAACCAATCTGCGTATTATCAATACCATCCTGCACCAATTGCCTCAGGGAATATTATTACTATTTACTGGGATCACCCTGTTTATGTAATATCATCAGCCTGACAGATCCCTAGCATATTCTGAGCCGCCACCAGTGGCTTTAAAATGAGGTGATCTTCTCTCTCTCTCAAATGGTACACGTAATAAACCAGTTGAAATAATAATGTCAATAGTGGAGGAAAATTTATCTGTCACAAAAATATAAATTAAAATTGTTACTTTAAAATATGTAAAATAAGAATAACTAGCTTTTACAAGAATAAATCTAATAATCAATAAAGCCATTAAATTTAGGTGATCTTCTCTCTCTCGATTGGACCAGGTAATAATCCTATGATATAATAATGCCATTACTCATTAAAACATAACTTTTTGGCTACATCCCTCAAAATAAACATTTTATATTACCTGAGGTACAAAGTAGACTTGTTGATCTTCATCCAATTCAAGAGGATAGCTAGCAACACTTGAGATTACTGCTAGGACTGCTAGAGAAACCACTCCAAACATCTTCATTTCTGAAATTAATAACACCAGGCACATAAGAAGGAAGAAAAAAAAGATGTAGAAAGTGACCTAACATCGGCCACATTACATTGTAATGTGAGCTCTAAGCCCATTTACGACATAAATTATTAGTATTACTCGATTATTATTGTTATTATTTATATTTTACACATATAAGACCAAATTTTAATAGTCAAAATAAAATATCTCATACAATAATAAAAAGGAACATTCGTAAAAATAGGACTTAGGAAAACTTACGTATTCCACGTATCTTTAACGATGGGGACAAAAAACTCAACTTCATAGTAAAAATCTTAAATAGTTTCCGACTTGAGAAAGATTAAAAGTGGAAGTAGAAAAAGCAGGCTAGTTAAATAGAACAGTATTGACTTTTTCACGATTTATTTATGTTATTCCTATACGTCCTGTTTTTATATTATATATCATATCATATTACCAAATCTATACAAGAGAGGTCACTGGAGCCTTGGATCTAAGAATCCTAATGTTTAATTATAACACCTTGTTTCTCGTCTTTAATTAATAATTATCTTCTTATTTCAAGCAAGTTCTCAATTTACTTAAATGGACTTAATTGAATACATATACATGAAAAAATAATAATTTATAGGAAAACTAATATAATTGAATATCATAGTTACCTTTTTGAAAGAGTGTACAAAAGCCGAATGGTCAAAGCAGACAGATGTAGAATGCCATAGGGATGTCTTTGTCCCGATTATATAGTTGATATCCCAGCCGTCTGTGAAACACATCTCATTTTCCCTCTGATAGTTAAAAGTTTATGCAACTAAAGCGGAGTCATTCCATGATTTTACAGGACTGGAAACTTCACACCAGCCTTGTAAATTTAATCCAGTAAGTCATGCTGTCCCACGAGTTTTTTAGTAAAACTTCCCACAGCACAGTCACTCAACATCATTCGTAAAAGAAAAACATACGTGGCCGGGGGGGGGGGGTGAATTGCAAATCTGCGGAGGGGATAATAATTTGCTAAGGGTATGACTAAATCCGTAAAAACGATAAACATAAAAAAAATCATGTTTTTTATTTATTGTTTTAAAGTTATTACTATAGAGAGGTCGGAAGTCGTAGACAGGTAACTAAAAGAGGGTGCGGCAATAAACCAAGAGAATTAGCCACCTGGTACCATAAAACCTGGGCAAAGGACACTTACCCCTATTAAAACACACTCTTTTACCCCAACGGTCAACAAACTAAAAGGGAGTGACTACCTGTGTATCGTAAAACTTACTCCGGGCAATTACCTAGCCTTCCACGAGGGAGGGGTTATCATATTTATATCAGTAAATTTCACTCTTCACTCTACTCTCTCTCTGCTGTCCTATGAGGCGTCACGCTGTCTCGCGCCTGCCGCCCAGCCTACCAGACTGCCGTGGCCCGTTTGAACTCTGAACCGGTATTATCATTTATGCTACCTCTCTACCTTTTTCTTTTGAACATAGTGTCTTGTCGGGACACATTCCTATCAATAAATGGAGTCAGATATAAAAATGCCGACATGGAACAATGGTCCATGTTGTAAACTACATCGATCCGCACTTGTCACCAGGGCTAGAGTGATCAGGCACTCCCCTAGTGACGCCCCGACCATTGGTAACCTTCGACGTGAATGAGAAGCTCAACGCGATCAAGCCACCGCGACAACTGGCGAACCCGCCGCGAGAAACCACCGTGATCTCAGAAGAAACCTTTTCTTACGATGGCCAACTCACCAGCTCCGTCCGACGAATCATGCTGTGCGACCGTACACGCCATTTCTCGGACGTGCAAACTGCCGGAATTTCATGAAGAAGACCCAAGACTGTGGTTCCTGCAGGTCGAAAATATTTTTTTAACGAGCCGGATCTCTTCGCCTAAGGCCAAATCGGAGCACATTTACGCTCAGCTTCCGTTCAGGGTACTAACACAGGTCGCAGACCTAGCGTATTCTCCAAGCGATAGTCCCTACGAAGACTTAAAGGCTCGGATTATCGAAACATACAGCCAGAGCCACTACAGACGACTGATCCGGTTATTGGAAGAGACACACCTCGGAGACCAGAAACCTTCACATCTCCTGCGGCAAATGCAAGCACTGGCAGGACCCACGACCTTTGAGGACGTCATTCGCACCCTCTGGCTTCGCGCCTTGCCAGACAGGGTCCGCGAAATACTGGCATCGCACTACGAGGCGAAATTATCGAAACTGACGTTAATCGCGGACAAAATCATGGACTTAAGTTCAACAACCGCGATACACGCAGTCCAGCCCGCATCAACTCACGAGGTCAGCCTGCCACGCTCCAGCTGTGACTGCCAGACAGCCATCGCACAGCTCACCCAACAAGTAACTGTGCTGGCCAATTCCATGAACAGACGAGAAGAAAACGGGCCCGCTCGGCGATACCAGAGACCGAAACCAACTACCGGATCTAGTAATAAGGGCTTATGCTTCTACCACGACAGATTTGGTAAGGAAGCATATCGATGTCGCAGGCCCTGTAGGTGGGTTGATGACGCTACCACACCGACGAGGAAACTAAAAGTCGCCACGGTCAAAGCGGTACCCATGGCAGGCCTAACCTTTCGCCGCCTATTCGTGACAGACGTCCGCACTCGGCAGCATTATTTGATAGATACGGGAGCAGCTATCTCCGTACTTCCACCACCCAAGGTAAAAAAGGCTAGATCTTCCGACTACCAGCTCTACCCCGCTAACGGCAGCTGCATTCCAACGTATGGAGAAGTCAACAGGAACCTCGATCTAGGCCTGCAGCGAATTTTTAAATGGAACTTCATTATGGCAGAAGTCCAGCAGCCAATTCTAGGTGCCGACTTCCTGGCTCATTACCACCTACTGGTAGATCTTCAGAGCCGCCAGCTGATAGATGGCATTACCGGTCGTCAGTTATGGAAGCCGCTGACACACGCACACCGACAGACAACACCCAGCTGACACCTGCACCATCGCCTAAGTCAGCACTCCTTAATCTAATCTGTCATTATATAATCCTTCCTTTCCTCTCACCAGCTCTCATTCATCTCGTTACTGTACCCCTGACGTATTACTTAATCACTTTGTCATATAAGTTGTATTCTTTTGTCTAGTTAATAAATTACTTTTTAAAAAGGCCCCTTTGGTCTTCAATTATTTAACTGGCGCCCGAACAGGGACCTTGGCAGTGTTAATATAACTTCAGAAGAATCTCCCCATTCAGCGATCCCGCGTTTGGCTTGGCTAGACCTGAGAACTTTTCGATTCTTTCCATGAGAAGGCCGATGCTATATTGAACAGGACTTCAGGACTGATCGAGCACTGGTATATTTTAATATACATTCACCGAGGCTCCAAGAACCACAAAATCTGTTATCTAGCGACCAGAGGAAGCCGATAGAAGGCAACATTAACTAGAAGAAGACATCACTTGTATTGGTAAATATATTTTTTGTACACATTTACATGCCCATTACTGACAGACTTAATATAAACCGTAACTTAGAAGAAACCGTAAACATGACTTCTAACGATTACAAAATTTCTACTACAGACCTTAAACTGATCCCAGAATTTGACGGAAATCCCAGCCATCTAGTAAGATTTATTAATAAAATAAATTTTGTAGCGAATAACGTCTGCACAACTGACAATCCACATCACGAATATAACGCGAAACAATTGATAGGACATGCAACAAACAAATTAGTAGGACATGCCGAATATTGCGGAAGACGGAACTATAACTCTTTACTAGAACTGATCCAAGAACTCAAACTTAACTTTCGTGACGACAAAACAATACCCCAATCCATAGCAGAAATATATCAAACTAAACCCTTAAGAAACGAACATCCCAATAGCTATGTAGAAAGACTGATATTATTACGAGACGACCTTGAAGGTAGATTATATACGGACGACACAAAAACAGACTTACAAAAACACACAGAAATAAACGTATTTGATGAACAAATAGTTGACCATTGCCAAAGACAACTTGAAACTTCAGTTGACAATTTCCTCCAACACCTACGAATTAAAAATTTGAGGGATTTGAAAAAGGCATTAAAAACCACAGCAGTACGAGTAGTCGAAAGAGCATACGGTAACAAACTAACACACAACGAATCCACACAAAGACGCAGTCAAAACCAACCACCCTCCACTAGCAATTATAAAGGGAGGAATTACGACCCACATTATCACGAGAAAAAACGTGAATTTTATGACAATAATAGACAACAATTTAATGACAATAATAGACAACAATCCCAACAACCAAGACAGTACAATCAAGAACAACCACGTTTTAACAATAACTACCCCCGAGACGAAAACGAAAGACACAATCAATCATGGAAACCCTATGAACAAAGACAATACTTTAACAAACCAAACCCCAGACCGGAACAAAGAGAAAATCAAACCGTATCAATGCGCACAGCCAGCAATCGCGTACACTACACGGAAAATGACAAAGACCAACAAATAAATGAATTACAAGACAGAATACAACAATTAGAATCTCGTTATGAGGATTTTTTAGACGTAGGTCCCAACAACAACGAACCTCCAGACCCGAATACCAATTAAATTACACGGACAGTCTCCCAAAAATAAAAGACAAAAAAGGCAAGACATGGCTAATAGACACTGGAGCTTCTAAAAATTATATCAATCCCCATTCCTTACCCGAGGGAACAAAAATTAATTCGGAAGACTTTGTAATGAAAACTCCTACAGGCAGAGCCGAAGGCACTCAAAGCGCCATAATCGATCTCTATCCCCTGTTAGGAATTCAAGCAAAGGTAAAAATGCTAATATACCCCTTTAGCAATCGTTTCGATATTTTATTAGGATACGAGACAATGCAAAATTTAAACATAAAAATTAACTGTCAAAATAATAAATTAATAATAAATAAAATAAAATTTAAATTAGAAAACGAAAATTTAGAAGATAATAATAATAGTAATAATAATAAATTAAAAAATAAAAGGGACCAAACATACCCGGAAATAAACAAAAATAAAAGGGACCAAACATACCCGGAAATAAACAAAAATAAAAGGGACCAAACATACCCGGAAATAAACAAAAATAAAAGGGACCAAACATACCCGGAAATAAACAAAAATAAAAGGGACCAAACACACCCGGGAAATAATGAAAACAATAAAAATAATAATAACAATAAATCTAATAATAATAAATTTAATAACAATAATAATAATAATAAATCAAAAGAAAAGAACGAACTATACTATATTGATGACAAACAAACAATTAAACAATTAATTCGAACAGACCATATTGACGTTACTCACATTAATGGAAAAACAAATTACGTAGCGGACTTACTATCACGACAAAACGAGAACTTAGAACAAAACACAAATACTAACCATATAGACGGAGATTTTGACGAATTTCTAAACGATCTAGCAATACTCCCGTTAGACGAGAACCCAGACTATGACACACTTATAGAAGAATTAGAAAACATGACTCAAACAGAACAAATAAATGACGCAATTAGTACATGTGGAGCAACTGTTCACTCCCAACAATCATCCAACGAACGAATTTGGATAGCAGACAGTGACAAGAATATTAACATAGAGAAACATCAGATAATAATAAAAAAGGGAATAAAAGAAACAAACTTTACTAAACCATTTAACAAAAACAGACATGAAATTAAATTTGACAACTTAGACGACTTAGAATCACTAATCGAACAATTTATTAGACCCAAAATTACTTATGGAATTTACTGTGAACCAGATATCCCATTACTCCAACCATGGTACGATAAAACATTTAAAGACATTTCTAGACTAATACAAGAATCATACCCAACAGTTAAACTAAAAAGATACAAAAACTATGTAACCGATATCTTAGACAAAGAAGGACAAATTGAAATAATTAATGACTACCACATAGGAAAAACATCCCACAGAGGCACAATCGAAACATACGACAAACTTAGAAAATTATACTACTTCCCATTAATGAAAGAAACAATTAATGATTTTATTAACAATTGCAAGACATGTAAGAAAACTAAATACGAACGCAACCCTATAAAAGCAAAGTACATGATAACACCAACACCAAATAGACCGTTCGAAGAATTAATGATAGACACATTACATTTTGACAGAAAATATATCGTAACTATAATTGACACATTCTCGAAAAGACTATTTACACACATGATACCAGCCGTAACTGGAATTAACATATGCGAAGCCATTAAACTTTACTTAACACTATATCCAACACCCGTATCGATAAAAATGGACAACGGCAAAGAATATAAAAACAATTTAGTACTCAACTTCTTACAAACTAACGAAATCGAACCAATTTACGTGACCCCAGGAAATCCTAATTCATTAGGAACACTAAACAGAGCACATAGTACACTCATCGAAATATTACGAACACTTAACGAAAAAGAACTAACAAACACATCATTAAATAACAGACTAATGCTAGCAACAATAGCATACAACAATACCTTAAACTCTAAACTAAACATGACACCGGACGAAATAACATTCGGAATAACAAGAAGACCTAACAAACAAATAGAAATAAAAGAACAATACGTACAAAAATACCATGACGAAAAGAACATAATACATGAACTAATACGGAATAAAATCGTGACAGAAAAAGAAAATAGAACAGAGTTATTAAATACAAATCGCGAAGACCCACCTGACATAAATGACGAACAGATATATATAAAAACAACCCATCACCGCAAATACAATAATCCCTACAGACCCGTACTATTGTACAAAGACAGAAACGAAACAAACAAAGCACACGTTAATAGAATCAAAAGACCACGTAAACAACACTTGAGACCGAGACCAAACATTACTGTTTCAGAAGGAGAAAATGAATCCTACTCGGACAGTACTAATCCAGACACTTCTATGGACATTAACATATACTATGACAGTGACTGATATAAGAGATAACCCCGGAGTCCTACATTACACTATAAAGAACGCAAAGGTAATAGAAAATTACTACAGGACATATCATTTTTATGACATTAGCTTACTTGACAAGGAACTAAACAATATACAGAACAATGTACCATCTTATAGGGACCTACCGACATACCCTATAATCAAAAACCTTATCATACAAACACAAAACAAATTAAACCTATTAAAATCACACAACAAACGAACTAAGAGAGGACTAGTAAACGGACTTGGAACAGCTCTCAGCTGGCTTACTGGCACCATGACAGCTGATGACAAATCACATTATGACGAAGTAATAAATGAGTTAGGACGGAACAACTATAATATAGAACACAACATAGAACAAGACATAAAACTTAATAAACACGTAATTAAAAACTTTCAAAAAGACATACAATCAATTAATAATAATT
Organism: Acanthosoma haemorrhoidale; assembly: GCA_930367205.1. Taxonomy (NCBI): domain Eukaryota; kingdom Metazoa; phylum Arthropoda; class Insecta; order Hemiptera; family Acanthosomatidae; genus Acanthosoma; species Acanthosoma haemorrhoidale. The sequence goes on from OV884012.1 coordinate 95,811,386, forward strand.
TTAAAACAGAACAAGACAACATAATGAAGATAAACAAAGAAATGACATTCTTTGACATGTACATAATTCTGACACACCTACACAACAAAATAGATGAACTTACATTAACACTGGAACTATGCAAAATTGGCATCACACACTCATCATTAATGTCCCAAATACTACACGACATAAACCAAAATGTAAATCTAGCTTCTAGGAATCCTGAAATCCTGTGGATAATGAGTAAAATTTACTGCACTACTCATAATGAAACACTTCATATCTTTGTAGACCTTCCTAAGGCAACCCCAAATATAAAGACTTATTTACTCATACCTTCGCCTGTAAAAATTAACAACCAATATGTAACTTTAGATATAGACGAAACTATTATAATAAAAAAATTTAATATGTTATATACAACGAATTGTACATTTTTAAACAATGAATATTACTGTAAAAACCTTTTTATTTTAAATAATACTTGTATAAATAATATTATTTCATCTGGAACGATGAATGCATGCAAATATAAATTAACCAATACTAACATTAGATATATAGATAATATAAACAGTTTTATAACTACTAACCTCTCCAAATTAGACAATTGCCTTACTAACGATACTGTATACCTACCACCCGTTAGCTTACTCACCCTAGATCAAAATGATTGTTATAAAGAACTCCCCAAAATTTCAAGACATATAATAGACTCCACCATAAACAAATTGTACAATAAAATAGATATAGATGTAATCGCAAATATAAGCGAAATAGAAAACCTAAATATAACAGACATAGTTTTAGAACCACTTATATTTAATCAATCCAATACTTATTTTTATTTTTATTTAATTATAGGGGCAGCTATTATAATTGTAATCCTCTACTACCTTAAAAAATGTAAAACTACCAATTCCTTACAAAACCCTACACCAACAGTTGTATACCATCCCGGACAACAAGAGCCTATCAACATTTTGGCAACAAGGGTTTATCACCCAAATAACAGCCCTCATGCACCCGCAGCCATCAACTTAATTTCTTGATGGAACAAGAAACCTAAAGTCGGAAGGAGTTATGGAAGCCGCTGACACACGCACACCGACAGACAACACCCAGCTGACACCTGCACCATCGCCTAAGTCAGCACTCCTTAATCTAATCTGTCATTATATAATCCTTCCTTTCCTCTCACCAGCTCTCATTCATCTCGTTACTGTACCCCTGACGTATTACTTAATCACTTTGTCATATAAGTTGTATTCTTTTGTCTAGTTAATAAATTACTTTTTAAAAAGGCCCCTTTGGTCTTCAATTATTTAACTGTCGTACCACGGGAAGAACACACGTCGCTACGCTCTCCGTGATATCAAACATACCACCCGGCAACAAATACGCCGGCCTCTTACGGCGCTACCCTCAGCTAACACGACCACAACAACCTATGGGCTCAATTCCGCCGACAAAGGTAGAGCACTACATAGACACTCGGGGACCGCCCGTATGCAGCAAGGCTCGTCGATTAGCACCAGCAAAATATCAGGCCGCCAAGGAAGAATTCCGGCGAATGATGGACGAAGGAATTTGTCGGCCCTCCAACAGCCCGTGGGCCAGCCCCCTTCACATTGTTACGAAAAAGGACGGAACAATACGCCCCTGCGGAGACTATCGACAACTGAACAATAAAACCATCCCAGACCGTTATGGTGTGCCCAATATTTCAGACTTTAACAACCAGTTGTTTGGCACTACCATATTTTCAACACTTGACATCAAAAGGGCTTACCATCACATTCCGGTAAACCCTCAGGACATCCCCAAGACGGCTATTATCACACCCTTCGGACTTTTTGAATTCCTCCGAATGACGTTCGGACTTCGCAACGCTGCCCAGTCGTTCCAGAGGTATATGGACAACATTTTTAGAGATCTACAATTTGTGTTCGTATACCTCGATGACATACTAATCGCTTCGGCCAACGAAGAGGAACACCAGCGTCACCTGGAAACAGTCTTCGGTCGTCTGGCGGCTCATAGTCTAACCCTTAACATCGCGAAATGCGTGCTAGGACAGCCCGAGGTCGGATTCCTAGGGTACCACGTCTCACCCCAGGGCATCGTTCCATCGCCAGCTAAAGTACAGGTGATCTTAGACTACCCCCGACCAACTACGATACGAGACCTCAGACGTTTTCTCGGTATGATCAACTTTTATCGCCGGTGCTTACCTAACGCAGCGGAACACCAGAGGGTACTTAACGCCTACCTACAAGGGGCCAAGAAAAATGACCGTACCATAATCGACTGGACCGAAGAAGCTGCTAGCGCCTTCGAGGAAACCCGCAGGACTCTGGCAAACGCCGCCCTTCTTGCTCATCCATCAACAGACGGGCAGCTCATCCTAGCCGCTGACGCCAGCGACACAGCTATGGGTGCGGCACTACAACAGATGGAGGGAGGTGCTCTAAGGCCCATCGGTTTCTTCAGCCGCGCTTTCAACACTGCTCAGTCGAAATACAGCACCTTCGATAGAGAGCTATTAGCTATCTACGAAGCAGTCAAATATTTTCGACAGCATCTCGAAGCGCGGGAAGTAATCATTTATACAGACCACAAGCCGCTCACACACGCCATGGCCCAACAAAGTGACACTTCCTGCCCACGACGCATGCGATACTTAAATTACATAGCTCAATTCACGACAGAAATACGCTATTGTAAGGGTGAGGACAACGTCGTGGCGGATGCCCTCTCGCGAATAGAAGCCGTCTGCGTACCTGAAAATTTTCAAAAATTACACACGGCTCAAGTAGAAGATCACGAATTAACACTCTTCAGGGAACAGAACACCACATGCAGGCTAGAGCCCGTTAACATCCCCGGCAGCGACATTTCTCTCATTTGCGAGACCTCACTGGGGGAGCCAAGGCCGTACTTGCCTTCGGGTTTTCGAAGATCCACCTTCGACCAGCTGCACAGCCTAAGCCACCCAGGAGTAAGAGCAAGTCGGAAGATGATGAGCCAGAGGTTTTTTTGGCCGGGTATGAACGCTGACGTGGCTCGATGGGCGCGATGTTGTATAGCATGCCAGACCTCAAAAATACACCGTCACACCATCACCCCTCCAGGGCGATTCGCGGACGCGGGAAAGTTCGAGCACGTGCATATCGATCTCGTAGGACCACTGCCAACGTCAGAGGGGAAGCGATACATCCTCACCATGATTGACCGAGCCACGGGATGGCCGGAAGCAATCCCACTGGGCAACATGGAAGCTACCACCGTAGCCGACGCCTTCTTTAGTGGCTGGGTCGCCAGGTTCGGCACACCTATGCGAATAACGACTGACCAAGGCCGCCAGTTTGAATCAGACCTGTTCACGAGGCTAACTCGCCTCCTGGGTGTCGAGAGAATACGGACTACCGCCTACCATCCACAGTCAAACGGCCGAATGAGCGATGGCACCGCTCGCTTAAAGCCGCACTAACCGCCCATTCACAACACCGTCAATGGACGCGAAGCCTGCCAGCAGTCCTGCTCGGCCTACGAAGTGTAATCAAAGAGGACCTAGGGTGCAGTGTCGCCGAGCGAGCATACCAAAAACCCTTACGCCTTCCCGGAGAATACTTTACACCAACACGAGTAGATCTTGACGTCCGACGCTACATCACTCAACACCGGAAAGACACGAGGAAGACGTTCGTCAGCAAGGACCTCAACAACTGCACTCACGTTTTCGTTCGACAAGAACACCGGCGTAGCCTAGAACCGGCTTATACTGGCCCGCACCTCGTAGTCAGCAGGAAAAATAAAACCTTGGTCATAAGGGCAGATAATAAAGAGACTCGCATCTCCCTAGACCGTGTAAAGCCAGCCTATTTGCTAGACACAGCCGAAAGTTTACCTCCACCGGGTGAACCAGAGGAATTAGGAAACCCTCCACCACCATACCTCTGCACAAGGAGTGCGGTAGCACGACGGTAAATATAAAATGAACTCACTGATAAAATATAATTAATAATATTTTTTTTTTTTTTCTCTGTTGTAGGTTGTTTCGAAAGATACGCTATAATAATTTTTATTAACACCGAAAGTTCGCACTGGCTCCTGTAACTCAATTTATATCATATGTTTTTTTGTTTTTTTTTTTGTTTTTCTCGTCGTAAATGTTAACAGCGATCAATAGAGTAAAATTATGTCAGTCGAATGTGTACGTAAATATGTGTATCTTAATACTTTTAACTGTTTGTAATTGTTACATTGTAATGAGCTAACTTGGTACGTAATCAAGTAAAATATGAATTCCTTTATTGTCACCCATGTGAAAGATAATTGTTTATTAGTAATAATTGTTCGACAAATAATTTCCAATATTCACACAAGTGTAAGCATTTAAGAAAAATTGATAAAAATCTGTTTGTATCATGTACGTATTATGTAATGTAAGCAATGTAAAAAAAAAAAAAAAAAAAAAAAAAAAAAAAAAAAAAAAAAAAAAAAAAACTGTCAATAATTACTGAGTGTAGGGCAATTTGGGGGAGCTCTATAGCGACCGCTAACTATATATGTAAATTACCCTACACTCTGGTTCATAATGTATTATAATATAATGTAAATCTTGTAAGCTTCTTTGGAATAAATCAGGGTCGCGGTACGTAGTAGGAACAGGCAGACAGACGGTAATAAATCATAGAGAGGTCGGAAGTCGTAGACAGGTAACTAAAAGAGGGTGCGGCAATAAACCAAGAGAATTAGCCACCTGGTACCATAAAACCTGGGCAAAGGACACTTACCCCTATTAAAACACACTCTTTTACCCCAACGGTCAACAAACTAAAAGGGAGTGACTACCTGTGTATCGTAAAACTTACTCCGGGCAATTACCTAGCCTTCCACGAGGGAGGGGGTTATCATATTTATATCAGTAAATTTCACTCTTCACTCTACTCTCTCTCTGCTGTCCTATGAGGCGTCACGCTGTCTCGCGCCTGCCGCCCAGCCTACCAGACTGCCGTGGCCCGTTTGAACTCTGAACCGGTATTATCATTTATGCTACCTCTCTACCTTTTTCTTTTGAACATAGTGTCTTGTCGGGACACATTCCTATCAATAAATGGAGTCAGATATAAAAATGCCGACATGGAACAATGGTCCATGTTGTAAACTACATCGATCCGCACTTGTCACCAGGGCTAGAGTGATCAGGCACTCCCCTAGTGACGCCCCGACAATAGGGAATAGGATATTGTCTACAAAAATAAGCAAAAAAGCTTTTATAAACGTAAGTATTGGGATAACATTGGTGTTGGCTCATTTATGCCAAGCAGTTTGTAACGTTTGATCCAGTTTGAAGGAATCAGAGTGAACTACTTAATGCCGTAACATCGACGAAAATGTTATATCTCGAATATGGTACTATTAGACATCTACTTTTATTATATTCGTTGACAGAGTGAGTGAAAGATAATTGGAACGCATTAAAGATTTTTTGGTAAATTTAATATTTTTTCCTATGTTTTCCAATTATTCCTTTCCATTTACCTGGATCCCTAAGTAACCTCTGAAATGCTGACAATAATCAGTTGTTCAAATAATGGATAAATATACTTTCACAACCGGATATAATCACTTTATTGTAATAGGTAAAATACAATTTAGTAGGGTAGTAGGGTAGTACTATAGCAACTATAGTGAGTTGCTTAGTATACAGCATAATTATCCATCCCTCGGTCAATTACAATAAATAAATATAAACAAAGTAATTCGCACGACTGAATACAGACATAAATATACTGCATTAGCAGCTTTATTAGATTTTTACAACCGGGCACCTCGGAATTCGTCAAATCATGCCTTAACGTTTTACTCCGCAAATTTTTTTTGCTGTAGTTCAGTAAAGATTTCCTACTAATTGCTTTTGAGTTGAAGGGAAAAGACTAACGAAAAAAGGTAAGCAAGTGGAACAAGAGGGAACTATACACATTGTGGGTGCCCAGAGGGAGCGAGAAGTTGACAAATCTCACGCCTCCCCAAAGCCTATCTAGTTTCTTCTATGCTCAGTGGCTTTACCCAGCCATGTTTAAAGCTCTTCCTGCCTTTAATGTTCATGGGTTTCGAAGTTAACGATCGTCAACGAAAAACGAGAAGAAAAAGGAAAGAGGTTGAATGTAGTTACTGAACGAGAGTTGTCACAAGACTGTTTTTATTTGAGCTTTTAAAGCCTCTCTAAATACATTCGGGATGTTTACATCCCGATGACTTAAGGATTAGGCTGGCTGCCTACGACGTCCGAACCTTAACTCCCCCCTGCCAGTTTACGCATATCTCTTCGTAAACTCCAAGGTCCGCCGCACTCAGCACACAGCCTGTAATCCCTTACATCACGTTTACGGTCTAATATATTCATAGTCCTCACAAAAAAACAAAGAAAAGAGATAATACAGAAATAAAACAAAAATAATAATAACAAAAAATAATACATTCGCCCTGGACCCGGTGGCTGCCAGGTAAAAAAAAACTCTCTCTGAGCAACACATGTGAATGTGAACATGTGAAACATATGATTCCGGATCAGTTGCTCCGTATCGGATCGAGGGCACACCATCTTACGCACATTCAACACCCTCCCCCCTGTGTTGGGAGTTTCAACTGTTCAATGTGAACGGTTCGCCTCTTCTTTGGGGTGGTCATACTCTCGATGGTCACGAGATTATGTTCCCGAATTATGATGACCTTAAAGGGCCACTCATACCGAACAAGTTCCTTACTACGATTTGACACGACTTTTCTGTACACAACGGTCCCAATCGATATTGCTCCTATGCGATCCCGCACCTTCAAATTTGCCCGTGCCACGCGCTTGGATTTTTCGCGCATAATCTTATCGCGTACTTTGTACCACATCTTTCCGAGCTGTATGTGGGTGTTATGGAGCTGTGCCACCATTCCCTCATCCGCCACCGTCTCTGGCCAGTTCCTCGGTCTCACTCGTAATCCAAACAAAATTTCGAAGGGTGCTAACCCCGTCGTGGCATGTATCGAGTGGTTGTATGCCGCCACCGCCATTGGCATCGCTACGTTCGCCGACAGGCCTTTATCCACCTGGTACACGCGTAAGTGGTCGCTGAGGGTGCTGTGTAACCTTTCGATGGTTCCCCTGCTCTTGGGATGCCCGGGGGTATTAAAATGCCATACCACATCCCGTTTTTGCATTTCGGCTCTCACGGTTGCATTGTCAAACTCCCGTCCCCCGTCCGACGAGATCCTCTCAGGTATGCCGTAGAACTGAAACCATGTGTTGAGGGCTTGTAATATGGAATCTGATGACTTGTCTCCCACCGCGTAGGCCATAGCCACTTTGCTAAATGGGTCGATGATAGTGACCCACTTAAAACCCCGCCACGTGAAGGTGTCCACTTAAATCTCCGTCAGTGGTGCTTCTGCCGTGGGTGATTCCTCCTGGAGTCCCTGCGGGGGATTTCTATCATATTTCGTCTTCTGACAAACTTCGCATGCTCCGATTACCTCCTGAATAGTCCGCTGCATCCCCCACCAAAAAAAGCGCCTTCGTAGTGCTTGTGCCGTCTCCTGCCCACCGCGGTGGTTGGTTTTTCCTTGGTGATACGCCAGTGTTACCTCGCGTTGCTGCTCCTCGTCCCGCAGGGTTTGGACCACGGAAAGACACCGAATGAACGAGCGATCCACCCCCAACAGCTCTTTCTGCCACAGCTTTTTAATTTTGTCCCACACAGTCTCGTTGCCCACGAATAAATGGTGTGTTTTGCCGGGTTTGGACACGTCCTTGAGAGCCTGACAAATTTGATCTCCTCGAACTCCCGGTGGTGACCAACTCGTCGCGATCTGACTCCTACCGTACGTACTATGGAGTATTTTCAGAGCACCCGATGTTTGAGTTTTCCAAATGATCTGTCTCCGCTTATCATTGATAATTTCGTCCGTCGTCTCCATATCACGCGGTCTCTCTCCTATAGACTCGTCTGATGGTGTGTCCGCACTCCTGTCACTATCTTTCCGCGTGCTGCTCCTGCCCGCTTCTCCAGGCGTCCATTCCTCAATGAACTGCCTCATACCGCTCGATGTTTCCCCTTCTTCTATGGCGTTCACCATAATAGCGCGTGACAGCCAATCTGCCACGACGTTGTCTTTGCCTGGCTTATATACAATATCCAGATTGTATTGGGCTAAGAATTCCTTCCACCTTGTTACCCTTGAGGAGGATTCTTTGAGTTTTCCGACCCATTGAAGAGGTTGGTGATCCGTATGTATTCGAAACCTTCTGCCAAATACATACGGACGGAAGTGCCCAATGGCCCACACTATCCCGAGGAGTTCTCGTTCCAGAGCGCTGTACCGCGCCTCCGTGTCCGTCAGGCGTCTGCTCGCGTAAGCCACCGGTCTTTCCCCGTCTTCGCCTTCCTGTGACAATACTGTCCCCAAGGCATAGTCACTTGCGTCGGTGGTGATCGTGAAATCCTTCTCAAAGTTAGGGAAAGCCAAAATCGGCGCCTCCTGCAAAAGTGCCAAGCATTTGCGGATATTCTGCTCTATCAGCGGCGTGATCATTATCCATGCTCCTTTCCGTAGTAAATTGTTAATGGGTACCATATATTCTGCCATGTCCGGCACGAAACGGCGGTAGTAATTGAGCGTGCCCAGTAATCTCCGAATCCCTTTTACATCTTTTGGCACCTCCATTCTCTGGATCGCTTCTACTTTCGTCGAGTCTGGTTGAACCCCTTCCTGTGAGATTGTGTGCCCTAAAAAACTAATCTGCTCCTGCCCCAGTGACGATTTGTCTATTGACAGTTTCAACCCGAAATCCCTTAATCTCTCAAATACGTTCCGGAGGTGTTGAATATGTTCCGATTCCGTTCGGCTGAAGATCAGCAGGTCATCCATGTAAATTTGGCACATATTTTCGTCCATTCCTCTCAGAAGTTCGTCCATGAGACGCTGAAAGGTTATTGGAGCATTTTTGAGACCGAACGGCATTCTCGTGAACTCAAAATGCCCTCTTTCAAACGAAAACGCCGTTTTATGTTGGTCATGCGCAGCTAGTTTGATCTGATGGTACCCTGCTTTTAGGTCCAATGTGCTAAAAATTTTTGCACCGTTTAGTCTGTCTAGGATGTCTTCGAACCGCGGGATCGGATATTTTTCGTCCAGGGTATTATCGTTAAGTTTCCGAAAATCCACCACGACTCCTCCTCCTTTTTCCTCACATTCTCCCGGTCGACTTTTCTTTTTCACTGCCCACAAAGGGCTATTATACGGAGACGTGCTATCTCTGATAATACCTTGGCGCTTGAGATCCTCGATCTCCTTTCTAATGTTTTGTCTGAGCGCTTGCGGATACCACCTCTCCTTCACATACGTCACCCGCTCTACTTTTAACGGGATCTCATGTAGCGTTTTCCCCGTTGCTCCTAGCTTGTCCCCTTCAGCGAAAAAAATATCCCTAAACTCGCTCCTCAGACTCTCCCTCCAATCCTCCACTCTCTTAACCGCTCCTATTTGCTCCGTTTCGCCCCTTACGCCCCCCCGGCGTCGATAGGTTCGCTTCCCTATTTTGATCCTCCAGTTCTCCCCCTCGTTTTCGATGCGCGCGCCTACTTTTCCCAGTAAATCACACCCCACTATTATCTGGTATTCCCGTGGCATGTCTTCCACGACGTGTACTTTTATGTCACCCATTACTTTCGCCCATTCTTCCAGCCCCACGACCGCTTCTCCCATTACTTCGCAGGGTCCCCCAAGAGTAAGTAATTTACACTTACATACCTTGATCTGGTGTGCCCTCTCTCCTCTACGCAACCTCTCTAACGCACCACGAGATATTATTGTATTGGTGCTGCCAGTATCAATGAGGCACCTCTCCCCCTTCCCGAACTCGATAATTGGCAAACCACACATCCTTTCCCGCACTGTATTGCACCTTAGGATGCGGTCGCCTCTCTGCTGCCACTCTCCTCAGGCCTCCGTACGCCGCTCCCATCTGCGCGAGGGATTCTTCTGCCACTCTCGTCGTCTGCTCCCGCTGCGCTTCGGCTCCTCTCCGTCTGTCTCCGACGTCCCTGATGACTCGTCGCCCGATGATCCAATTTCTCTTGGTGTCGCGCTCCACCTCTCCCGGATTTCCTGGTTGTTCACCTCCATTGGTTCTGCTTTGTGAAATTCCCTTCTACGAAACAAGTATGGACATTGTCTTGCTATGTGTCCTTCTTCCCCACACTCAAAGCACTTAGTGCGAGGGCACTGAGCTACCAGATGGCCCGTCTTTCCACAACCATGACATTTCCTTTCTTCTTTCCGAGGTGCGTACCTAGGCCTCGTCACTCCCAATCTTCTCTCTCTTGTCGCTCCCCTGTCTCTACCGGCAAACGGCGTTTCCTGTCTCCTCCACACTGCTTTTGGGGTCCTGTTTCTCCTATATGGGATCTGGCTCCAATCGTTGTCATCTTCGTTCATTTTTACTTCTTCTTCCCTTGCGCTAGCATCTATCATCGCCTGGGCGCATTCGAGGAACGATCGCTCATTAGGGAACCCTTCCTTCCTTCCTTCCCGTCTCCTTCGCTAATTGTACCTTTAAGATTTTTGACAGGAATCCCATCCTGCCCTCCACTTCATCGGTGCTAGTTGTCTCCCTCATTTTCTCATTTATTTTATTGTAGCGGACAACCAGGACTGCAGCATACTGTCCACTATTCTGTCTCGGAGATTTCATTTCTCGAAACATTTAGAATATATCCTCCTCTGGGGTCCATCGTCCCCCCCCCCATATGCTTTTTTCAGTCTCGTCTTTACTATCTCTCACGGGGTTTCCTCGTCCGCCTGTATCAGGTTCAGCACCTTCCTTTTCACCCTGCACACCAGGTCTGCCTTTATTGACTTAGCGTCACCTGGGTCGAGTAACCCTTCGTCCATCTTGGCTTGTATCCTCTCCATAATCCTATCTCCACCTTTGAGAAAATGATTTAACTCACCTATTTCCCCAGAAAATTTTTCGAGGTCTGAGATCATTTTCCTCATGTCCTGTGACGTCACTGCCCGCACCTTCATCCACGCCAGTGTGTTCGCATGGGCTTCAGCCATGGTTTCTTTAGGTAACTGTGGAACTTCAAACGCTGCCGGCCGCAATTCCACCATTACCTACTTTAATTAAATCACACGAAAGTGAATAAGAAGGAAAAAAAAACAAAAACCAACTCGCACGTTAATGACTCGAACCCACTCCGCTCCCGGGTTTCGGCACCAGTTAACGATCGTCAACGAAAAACGAGAAGAAAAAGGAAAGAGGTTGAATGTAGTTACTGAACGAGAGTTGTCACAAGACTGTTTTTATTTGAGCTTTTAAAGCCTCTCTAAATACATTCGGGATGTTTACATCCCGATGACTTAAGGATTAGGCTGGCTGCCTACGACGTCCGAACCTTAACTTCGACACTACAGGACATTGCTTCTCATACTGGTCAATTTTTGTACCTGGGGTGAAATCGGTTACACCAGCGCCATGCTGTTTACTACTAATTACTGCATTCCTCTACGTACATCTCATTATTTACTTCTAGTTAATTTTATATCCATTATGAAAGCCCGTATTCCAAAAGTTATTTCCTTGTTCTACAAAAGCACAGACGTCTAACATGAAAAACCTATTGAACAATTTCTTGACAATCTTTACCACTGGCATCTTCTATAATACATTCGCTCCAGATTAGATTTTCGAAAATCATAACATCTGTGAATGATCTCGTAACCACTGAGTTACTCCAGGGCTGCACCAGAAAAGCTTTGGTTTTGTTCACATCTATCTTCAATGCAGTTACTAATCTACAAAAAAGTCGAACATCAAACGTCAGCAACAAAACCCTTTATAATTATCTTTATATACCCTGCGTTCTTTAAATCACCCCTTTCAAGTTTATGAAATTCCATTGAAATTGAATGACTTCAAGTTATTTGTAATTCGATTTTCTATTGAAATGGGGAATCATCGTGTAAATGAATTTCTTTGCCCGACCAGTTTTTACGTTGATATGTTCTGTAAATGTGGATGTTTTATTCAAACTTGCCCTTTAATAAAGTTTTGTGGACCTGGAATGTTAAAGGCTGATACTCAAGCATTCGATATAGTATGGGAGCCAGGACTTCTCTTCAAACTTAAAACCCACAACTACATGAACATACTACATCTAATTTTAAAATCTTTTCTATTTAAATGGTTTTTCACTGTCCGACGACGACAAGATTTTCCTTACCTTATAGAAATTATTTCCAATGTCCCTCAGAAGCTTACTCTACACCAGTGCTGTATACTCTACATATTCCTGACTTATCAGCATTCTCTGCAAACAGACAAAAATAAATTTCCACACACAGCCATAAATCCGTCCATTGTACAGCTACTCTTACAGTTAATTTTGAAACTTTTTACAAGCATGCATTATAAGTAATAATAGTAAATATTTCAAAAGATACATTTTACAGCTTGTATAAATTATTATTTGTTTAGATATTGTTTTCTTAGAGATCACAACTTGGAGAAAAACCATTACAAGCCGGCTTACTAAAATATACATGCATATTATAAAACTGAAATTTGCGAATGTTTTTTGGGAATAATTCGTTTTAATAAATGCTTTAATTAATCCACAAAAGTTTTTTGAATATGTGCATTGACAAACTCTCTATATTATGGACATCACCATAACAATTTTAGTTTTAAATTTGTTTAAATTGCGTATAAAATGTACATATATATCTCTGAATTCATCAATGTGAAATTATCATCTTTTCCTAGAAACCTTATGATTTTGACACTGCTTGTTATCAATCATGTTTCTCAACAGTGATAGTTGCGCTACCAACAGAAGTAAATCATGGTTTGAGGAATGTTTTTGCTAAACTTTATCATCACTGAAGTGTCCCAAATATTAATATTTTATTACCCTGACAGAAGTTTAGTATGAATAAATACATATTAGTTAAACAACGAAGCGTCGTTAGTACATAAGTAAATATTGCAATTGAAAAATATTTAAGTTTTGACTTGAACCATACACCATATCTTTATGTAAATATATATGCAACTTATTTATTTACGTTTAAGTAAAATAACATCGATAAAGAATCGTAATCAATGATCTGATTCATTCCATATTTACAAGATAAGTAGTAAACAAAATTTGGAATGAAAAATATTTGAATGAATATTATATTATAATTCTATTATTTAATAAAGAAAATTACAGTTACAGGGGGAACCCCGTTAGTAAATATTTGTCTGATTCTGATAAAATAAAATAAAAATGCTCTTCTGTACATCACATCTGGTATTTCTAAAAATGAAACGAAAAGACCGAGAACGTTTAGAGTGAGCATTATCGCTTGACCTTTCATTAAAAACCCATTCATTTTTTTTATGCTAAATATCCCGTAAGCTGGGAATCACATTTGAAATATAATCTTTCTTCTTTGGGTTTTTATACCTTCTGGAACTTGGTTGTTCAGGTCTATTTTTTAATTATTGCAATGCACGAAGGGAGACGTATCACTTTCAAGCGGCTACAGATATGGCCAGTTTTGAAATGGTATGAAAGGTTCTTGAGCAGAACCCTTGTTTTTTTTAAGTAACCCCATTCTGTTTCCTAAAATCCTACCCTTTTCTGGCCAGCTTAGGGCCAGACACACCACTTGTGCCCTAACATTCAACAAAGTATGTTCTAACGCTGTAACCGATCCTTTAATATTTGTACATATACCAGTGTTTTGATTGTTTTTCATAATAAAGTTTTTTAAAATACTATCCTCTACAAGATTATTTAACTGGCCATCATTTTTCGTCTGTGTATTTTGTGATGTATATACATCTGTGTAGGAAACATTCTTCCAGCAAGCAGGAATTTTCGAAGTAATTCCCACCAAATCTTGGATTAAGATTTATAAGGTTATTGGTGAAAGTTACTACCTATTCATAATTCGTAACAATGTGATTTAAGATGTACAAATCTGTTAAAACTGGTAGTTCTTCTTTAAATGTGTTAGCTTTAAGGAAGGATACACATGGCTTATTGATATTAAGTAGTTGTTTAGCATTAGTTTATTTTGATTTACAATATTTATTCAAAATGAACTTAGCTGGCTAATAAGCCAACAGTGAAATAATTAATAAAATGGGAAGTATCTCACGTTAAAAATAACCCTAGGAGACCGGGCAACCGGCTCAGTATAACCTGCAGTGATCAACTTTTAGGGAACGAGCAAGAACGAATTAGCGTGAGTGTGCAATGGATTTCTTGAACGAACGTAACAATTTTAGGTTATGTGTTTTTTTAAGGCAGGCTATTGTATCATAAACCTCGAATAAAGTAAATGAATATATAGGTGCCACCCAACGTGGGGTCTTGGCTGTGTATAGTGACAATACGGGCTCCCGTATGTAAAGAAGAAGCTCATCTTTGTTAGTGCAATACAACATTGGATGTAGCAAGATTACTCTGATTGACACGAGTAGATACGGAGTTAAGTGTTCCAGAATATTAGCAGTTCTTCACGTCTACAGGCAGCAAACCAGTTATTACCAGGGTTTACCATAACAAATATTATATCAAGAAAGACATCTGAAGTTTGGACTGAAAGAAGAAAGGATTCATTCACTGAAGCAATTACAACATTTTGGTACATATAATTTTGGTAACATACATAATGGTAACAAATAATCGATTTTCTAAAGAAAAAATACCAAGATATTTGGACAAAAGAATAATTAGTTTTTGATGCGCAGTATATAGAATTTATTTCTCGTTTGACAAAAATGAGAAGTAGTCTACGTGCTAGAACATATACCGATCAGTAACACCATGAATTAACAGATTTTATATACCACACAAAATTTGACAACCACATGACCAACAAAGATACATTTGTAAACTTCCTTCAGGGTATTATAGACAAAATTATCATCACCAACAAAATAGTATACCCCAAGAAAGAGACAAACCAAACTGTATCTATGAGAACCGTGAGCAACCGTGTCTATTACCCGGAAAATGATACAGACCGGGAGATTTACGAATTAAAAGAACAAACTTTTCAAATACAAGACAAATTTAAGGTCCCGCCGACAATAAGCCACCACTAGCTGAAATGAATGTACCATAAATTAATTATACAGACTCCCTTCCGCAAATGATTGATAATGTAAACAACAAATGACTAATCGATACTGGTGCATCTAAAAATTATATTCATCCCAAAGTTTTACCCAAAGACAGTACGATACTGAGTGAAGAATTTATTGTGAAAACCCCAGCAGGAAGAGTTGAAGGAAACTTAAGTACAATACTCAACCTTCTTCCCATATATATATATACTCGAAACTATCATTACCAAGAACAATTTAAATCACAAATTGGAAACGTTATTGAAAAACAATATCATTATGCTTAGCAACTCTTCGTAGAATTCACCGTTATGGATAGTACCAAAGAAACTTTCAACTGTTTTAAATTTAAAAGAAACTGGACTCTTCGTGACCTAAGCAATAAGGATGGTAATTTACTATTGCCACCTAAATCAAGCGGTTTCAATAAATTCATATAAGCTAATTTTTAGAACTCACTTAATAAAATGAAAGGTTCAAAGTTTTTCCCAACTATTCACAAGCATCATTTTCATTGAATTAAAATGGATCAAGACCCTATATTAAAAGCAAACTACATATGTGTTTTCACGCTACCATAAGGAATTACACAATCTAGACACAGATCATAGATAATATTTTATCTTCATCTCAATCACAAAATACGACATAACATGATTGGTACCGTCTAATATACAGACCAGATGGTAGAAAAGGAGAAATGTCTAAATTTTGACAAGAGTCAAATTATAATAAACAAATTACACTCATTATCAAGAGTGAATTGTGAAGAGACAGATGATACTGTCTCGCCGGTGGGGGCAAAATCATGGACTAGTTAATAAAATTGATTTGACGGATTCCGAGGTGTCCAATTGTAAAAATTCAGTACAAACAGCTAATGGAGTTCACTAATGATTATGCATTACACATTTATGTATAGAATTATTTGATCGAATTACTTTGTATATATTTGTTGTATTTTGTACTAAATTCTATTTTACCTATTACAATCAAGTGATTATCTCCGGTTGTAAAAGTATATTTTTACTATTTATACTACAGTTTATGGCCTGAGTTTCAGAGAAGGTTACTTAGGCATCCAGGTAAATGGAAAGGGTCAATTGGAAAGCACAGGAAAAAAATATTAAATTTACCGAAAAATGTTTAATGTGCGTCTCATTATTATTAATAATTATCTTTCTTATTATTCGAGATATAACATTTTCGTCAATGTTACGGCATTAAGTAGTCCACCCTGATTCCTTTAAACTGGATCAAAGGTTACAAACTGCTTGGCATAAATGGGTCAACTGCAATTTTATCCCAATACCTATGTTTATAAAAAGCTTTTTTACTTCTTTTTGTAGACGATATCCTAATACCTATATATTTCCAAACGTTATTTTACTGATTAAGTGATTATCCCTGATTGATAATAAAGGGAAGGTTACTTAGCTATGCTGGTTCATATTCATGGATAATTAGATGGCAGAGAAAAAAATATTACATTTAGTGAAAAATGCTAAATATATTTCAATTTTCTTTTACTCACGCACATTACCCTTATAATAAAGGTAAAATACTAATAGTACTTATTAGAGATTAAAAGATTCATAATCACCAATATCATGGTGGTTGGTAACCATATTCCCTTCCAAATGCGTAGTCAAGCGGGGGATCCGACCCCCCCCCCCCCTATTGCTAAATAAAATTACATTGAAGACTAAAGTTGGCATTATGAAATTAAACTCCACATAAATAAAAAGGTTAGCCCCTCACCCGAGCCCCATACAACCACTCAATTGCATAAACTATTTTTATGACCAGCGGGAAAATGAGATGTGTTTCACAGACAGCTAGGACAACTACTATATAATCCTGGCAACGACATCCCTATATCATTCCACTTCTGTCTGCTTTAACAATTCGGCTTTTGTACACTCTTTCAATAAGGTAACGTATGCTATTCAAATATATTAGTTTTCATATAAATTTTTTTTGTTTCTTGTAAATGATTTACATTAAGAACATTTAACGTACTTGATAACTTACACAAACTTAGAAGATGTTTATTAATTAAAGTCGAGAAAGAATGTGTTATGATTAAACATTCAGTCTTCTTAGATCCAAACACCAGTGGCCTCTCTTGTATAGATTTGGTAATATATGATATATAATATAAAAACAGGACTTATACGAATAATAAAAATTAATCGTGAAAAAATCGATACTGTTCCATTTAACTAGCCTTCTTCTTCTACTTCCACTTTTAATCTTTCTCAAGTCGGAAACTATTTAAGATTTTTACTATGAAGTTGAGGTTTTTGTCCCCAAGGTTAAAGGTACATGGAATACGTAAGTTTTCATAAGTCCTATTTTTACGAAGGTTCCATTTTATAATTGTGTGAGATTATTTATTTTGATTATTATTATTTTTTCTTTTATGTGTAAAATATAAATAATAATCGAGTAATACTAATAATTTATGTCGTAAATGGGCTTAGAGTTCACATAACAATATAATATGGCCGATGTTTGTTCACTTTCTACATCTTTTATTTCTTCCTTCTTATGTTCCTGGTGTTATTAATTTCAGAAATGAAGATGTTTGGAGTGGTTTCTCTAGCAGTTCTAGCAGTAATCTCAAGTGTTGCTAGCTATCCTCTTGAATTGGATGAAGATCAACAAGTCTAGTTTGTACCTCAGGTAATATAAAATGTTTATTTTCAGGGGTGTAGCCAAACATTCATGTTTTAATGAGTAATGGCATTATTATATCATAGGATTATTACCTGGTCCAATTGAGAGTGAGAGAATATCACCTAAATTTAATGGCTTTATTGATTATTAGATCCATTCTTGTAAAAGCTAGTTATTATTATTTTACATATTTTAAAGTAAAAATTTTAATTTATATTTTTTGTGGACAAATAAATTTTCCTCCGCTATTGACGTTATTATTTCAACAGTATTATCACCTCGACCATTTGAGAGAGAGAAGATCACCTCAATTTAAAGCCACTGGTGGCGGCTCAGAACATGCTGGCTCTGTCAGACTGACTGGTGAAAGAAATGTGTTTGACAATGGCAAAACTGCAGTGGGCGCTAACGGTTTTGTTCAGAGGGACTATATGCGAGGGTTTCCCTCTGAAAACAGATTCGGTGCTGGAGCAACAGTCACCCATAACTTGTACAAGGGCAGGCATGGAGAGTTAGAGGCCTTCGCGGGCTATCGGAGAGAATGGAATACTCCTAGCAAGCACAATGCCATGGGTGGATTAACTTGGAAATTTTAGTGAAAATATGCTGATTAAGCAAAACACTTTGAGTATTATGGGCCAATTAACGTTTTATCTCTGCCATTTAATTAAAGCCATGTTTTATTTTTAAAAATATAATGGCAATAAAATTTAAAACATTTTCAGTCTTAATTAATAATAATTAAATATTCAATTAGCCCAAAGTGAGCGACTGACACATATAATGTAAACGTTTTCACAAAAGACTAAACATTTTGCAAAAAAATGGTTTCTCCAAATATTTTATGTACATAT
Source organism: Acanthosoma haemorrhoidale (assembly GCA_930367205.1). Classification (NCBI taxonomy): domain Eukaryota; kingdom Metazoa; phylum Arthropoda; class Insecta; order Hemiptera; family Acanthosomatidae; genus Acanthosoma; species Acanthosoma haemorrhoidale. The sequence continues at coordinate 95,830,091 of OV884012.1, forward strand.
GTAAATACTACTATTGTTTTTATTTCACAGTTTATAATGACAATTATTAAGTTATAGTGTGTGATGAAAATTACACTTGATTTGTAGATATCAATAAAAAATAAGTTTTAAAATATATATGTTGTTATATTAATTTTAAAACATAATACACACTCTCTCACCCTATGAAAAGGAAACTCAAATAAACAGGCAAACATAGGTAAGTTCATTCCATTTTATAAATTTTTTCCGTCACTTTCAAAATAAATACTCACTGATAAGTAAGGTGACATAAATAAGCTTACATCAAGACAGTTATGCAGAGTTTGATTTCTTCTTATTTGAAGGGTAGAGTGCAAGTTATAGTTTTAATAAGGAAACTAACTCAAATACTATAAAATTCAAAACTGATCTCTAGAATGAACTTACCTATTTGACAGAGATGTAAAATTGAATTATTTGAATAAATTACTTCTCATGAAGATTGAAATCATCCTTTATTTGGATGATTATAAAGACTTGAAAACATAGATATTAAAAAAAATGATGTGATGGTATGAATGAGAATGTTTATCACAGTTACGTAATGCCCAATGAGGCAGAGTTTAATTCTATCACAATCAAAAAATTTCTAAAATGAATGAAAAAACAAAATAGCGTATCTCACTCAGGACTGCATCTTGATTAACCACTTACACGGAGGACACACACAACATTTTCGCGGAAAAGACGCGTCCTAAGTGTTCAGTGACCAGATAGAAAAACTCTTCGATGAAACCAAAATGGCAGTAATCTGCCATCATGGGCATGAGCTCCCAAACTTCCTATAAATTATTCATGTTCAAGTGATCAATGTGTTTGGAAAATACAATTTTTATGAAATCAGGTCCAAAAACTCCAGCTTCAAAACACCTGTTGGCCTAGGTAATCGTTATGTTAGTAAAACATTTTGTGACTAATTCAATAAAGAATGACTATGAATATAATATACAAAAAAATGACAAAGGACTGTATTTAATTTCATTATTATATTCACTCTAAACGGGTAAGATCAGATAAAAAAAAAAGGAAAAGAGGAATAAAAAACCACTCAAGAATCAAGTAAAAAATCTCAAAATAGACTACTTTATTTCTATCAGTGATCCGATATTTATAGGATCACGGGATGTTTACATCCTTTATCCTGCTATACAGCATAATAATAATTTAAAAAAACAGATACCTTATTACTTCGTACACAGACTGAAAATAGTACAAACAAACAGAAACAAAAAATACCTTGGTCACAATACATACGCTGAGATGGATTTTTATGATCTGGAGTGAGGAGTGGACGGGGGTGAGGGCACTACCCGAGACTCTCGTTCGGAAGACGTCCCCGCTGGTGTCTTAAGCTGCTCTACATGCACGTTCCTGCGCATCCGTATTTCGCGAACACTCTGTTTGGTTACGATGGTGATGATGTATTGATTGGCGAATCGTGACCACCCTAAAGGGACCTGATAACGTGTCAGTTCGTTGACCCGGTTAGACGCAATTTTGCGGTATACGGTGGTCCCTATTCAGAAAAGACCTTCGATTGTTTGACGCCCACGTTCTCCCTTACCACTCTCCTACTTGTTTTCGGCCGTAATCCCTACACGAGGTATACAGTGGTCCATATTGAGACACAACCTTCGATGGGTTTGACGCCCACGTTCTCCCTTACCACTCTCCTACTTGTTTTCGGCCGTAATCCTCGAGTAGGTCGTCCATATAAATCTGGCACATGGACTCGTCTATACTCCTGAGCAATTCGTCAATAAGTCTCTGGAACGTGATCGTAATGCCCTCGTTCGAAGGTGAAGGTTTTTTTGTGGCGATCCTTCGGATCCATCTAGCGGGAGGTTCCCAGCTTTGAGATCTAGTGTATTAAAAATCCACGCCTCACTCAGCTGGTTGAAAGATAAACTCTTCGAGTGTCCATCGGGCTCATCCGACTACTTTTGCGTAGATGAAAATACAGGCGAGAAATGCCATTTTAAACCTGGAAAGGTTCGCGGGTGAGAACGGGGAGCTGAATTACTTCCTTAAAGGGGGTGAACGGCTAATGACACGGATAGAGGCGAAAAGGGCAGAAGACTTAATAACTCAAGGAGACGCCGAAGCGTTGAGAGCGGCTCTCGTATGCAGGGTAAAAAGGAGCATTCTGAATTTAATCCAGGCCGATGAGGAGACCTCCTGGGAGATAGTGAAGGAACGGTTGAAAAAAGCATTTGGAGGGGGAAGATTCCTGAGGAAGATATTTTTAAAATGTTCCGGAAGACTATGAAACATCAGCAGACAAACGGACAGTACGCCGGAAACTGCTAGCCCGTTGAAACCGCATCACTTAGAAGACGCGGTAGACGGTGGGCGTGGTAAAGGTGAAAGCCAGGATGGCGTTTCTGTGCACTAAATTAAAGGTGCAGCTAGTGAAGGAGACCGGAAGAATGGAGATCCTACTGAGAGAACGCACAATTTTAGAATGTGCCAAAAGAAATACCAGTGCCAGGGAAGAAGAAATCACTGTCTGCGAGGAAGAAATGGACTGGAGAAGCGTGTCATATAAATGGCCCGAAACAACGCCAGCCACATAGATGAAGAAGAAGGTAGAGTATGGTGGAAGAGAGATGGCAAAGGTGGGAGAAAAGAGCCGAGGAAATTCGGGAGGCAAAAATACAGGGATGCTACGAGTGTGGGAAGGCAGGACACTTGGTAGCACAGTACCCATGCACTAGGTGCTTTGAATGTGGCATGAAGGGACACGTAGCCAGGCAATGCCCGTATATAAGCCGACACAGAGATGAGAGCAGACTAGAACCGATTGAGCTCAGATGGTGCGGAGGATGGAGAGATCACATTCGGAAGATGCAGAGACTTCGGGAACTTCTGAGACGGAAGAAGAGAGGGAAGAACCAAGAAACGGAGCGTGCTGGGGAAGCGGCACTGCCAGGAGGAGCGGTCGACGACAAACTGGAGGAGAGGGGCGAACGTGAGATCTGAGGAGAGTGGCTGCGGAGAGGCTTCCGCACGATAATAAATAATAGTGTAAAAGGGATATAGCAGTAGGCCTATAATCGGAATCACGAATGGAGACACTAGAGAAGATGTGTGGAGGAGAGAGGATACCCCAAATATAGGTATGCTCTTGCAGGATCAAAGGGGAAGCGGTAATTCGGTTAGATAGATGGGAACGCGGCGAGGAGATCTTGAGAGATCACGTAGTAGAAAATATGACCCGGAATATGAAGGGATAATAGGGAGCGATCTGCTAGGGAAAGTAGGAGCGAAGGTGGGAACAAGGAGGGGCAATGGGACATTCGTCTCATAGTATAGGTGCCATAGTATAGTGTATAAGGAAACGTATAGGTGCCTGGGACTAAGAAGAAACGTAGGGCGAGACGGCGGGGCACAAGTAGGGGCGCTCAGGCAAGTGGAGGACTGGAAAGACGAGCTCAGGAACAAATACAGGGTTATTTTCTTCAAGGAAAGTGAACGATTGTGGGTCTGCACACGAGATCCCACTCAAGTAGGACAGGGTGAGTTATGTGAAGGAGCGCAGGCACCTGCAGGTTCTGAGGCACCACATTCGTGAGGAGTTGGACAATCTGAAGAAGCAGGGGATGATCGTGGACAGTACGTCGCCATACAACAACCCCTTGTGGGTGGTCAAGAAAAAGAATGAGGAAGGTAAGGGTCCAGATAAATATAGAGTTGCAGTGAACTATAGGAAACTCAACGAATATATAGTGGACGAAAAATACCCAATCCCCAGGTTCGACGACATTTTGGACAGGCTGAGCGTGGCAAAGATATTCAGCACTCTGAATGTTAAAGCGGGATATCACCAGATCCAAATGCACCTCAGAGACCGAAACAAGACGGAACTCACGTTGGAGAGAGGCCTCTATGAATTTATGAGGATGCCATTTGGCCTGAAGAATGCACCCATTCATTACATTTCAACGGCTCATGGATGAGTTTGTACGAGGGATTGACGAGTCCGTATGTCAAATCTATAAGGATGACCTGCTGGTATTCAGTGCGACTAAGACACAACATGCGGATCACCTGTACAACAGTTCTTGCGAGAATGGACGCCGGAGAGAAAAGGAGACCAACATTCTGAGCCAAGCGCCACCAGACAGTCTAGAAGCCAAAGAACTCCGGCCTCATGACGACGGCATATAGTTGCTCTCGACGATCCAACACCACAACCATATGGTCGTTGCCAGGGTGAGCATTGACCAACGTTTTCATTCCCTCAAAGATGCTTCTAATCCAGGGAAGACCCATATTCTTTAAGTCGGCCACGCGACCATCTGGGACAAAATTAAGCGGCTGTGGTGATCAGAGGTGATTGGGGTGTACCGAACGTTTGTACGGTGTTCCATGATGGATTGCTTACTATCTGAGCCAAGAGTTGTACCGGTATGAGGATTTTTTTAGGGTGATCACGATTCGCGAGCACGATCTAGTGACCGTACAAAGTGTGACCACCGACCCAGGAAGCGTAGGACTGTACATATACCACAGAGGAAACTTCCAGCAGGGAAGCATTCCGAATAGCAATCTACCTGTAGTATCTTCGCCCCTGCACATGTCCTTCATACAGGAACTTGGAAGGGATAAGTTCGAGAATGTAAGGTATATTAAGATCGTTATGAGGGGTGTTGTTTCTGAAACAATTAAAAAAGGGAATTAACTATCATTCTCAGGACTGTTGATGAAAGGGTTGGATTTTTCGCTGTCCTCCTGCATCTATATAGTTAAATGCTGACACAGTTCGCTATGAGCCTACTATTGGATTGCTCACCACTGACCTTTCCTATCCTATATATGAGATCCTCGCTTAGAGATGAGCAATCCCCTTCTGTGATTCCATTCAATACATTCATTTAGCAGCTTAGCCATTTAATATTTTATTTCAACTTAGTGTAGTGTAAATCAATAAAGTTCTTTTAAAAAAGTTCTACTGCTTTATAGTTGCTTTAAATATATCTATTCCGAATGTCCAGATTGGCTTAAGTATAACTTCGTAGATTAGTAATTTATTTTCCATTGAGAGGTGGAATGTCCTTTTAAGTAGTCTGTATAGATGTCCAAAGCGTAAACAGACGTTTCATTAAACTGCACCACTCATCCTTATAGTCTGTGGCTCTTGTACTCTAGGTTAGTCTCCACTGGATGGTATCCGGTGACGCGGCTGATGGTGGAGCGTCAGTGACTTCCCAAGAAGACTCCGCTTCCTCTTCCGCGAGCGATGTTTGTTCGAAAATTAAATAATTGTGTTTTATCATAAAATAATATGTGATAATGTAGGGAATCTCTTACACGAAATTTACTTCACGTTGGTCTCCATAGATCAATGTGGTTTGAAAATACAATTTTTATCAAATGTCCTAAAAGATTATTATTAATTATTTAAAGAACAAAAACTTCAATCTGCCACCACTAAACGGTGTGACAGGAAGAATGTGTTGTGTACATATTAGTTATACATAGCCTAGGTTAGACTTGAGCAGATCATGCTACCACGTTCTTTGAAGAAACTGCTATAAGGATTTTTTGGAATGTTCCTGAAGAGAGACTCCAATATTGTGTGTGTTCTCTGCATGAGTGGTTAGTCAAGATGGAGTCTTGAGTGATTTCACTGATTTCAATCTTTTTAAAAAGTAATTCAGTCAAATAATTCAATTTTATATGTCTGTCAAATAGGCTTGTCCATCCATTCTAGAGATCAGTTTTTGAATTTTGGGAGTTATATAATTTCCTTATTAAAAACAAAATTCATCATTAAAAACAATAACTTGAACTCTACCACTCAAATAAAAAGAAATCAAGCACTGCATAATTGGCTTGCTCCAAACTCATTTTTGTCACCATAGTCATCAGTGAGTATTTATTTTGAAAGTGATGGAAAAAAGATTATATAATGGAATTTTATTGAAATAAACAAATCAAGTGTGATGTATGATTTGCATCATACAGTATATTAACAATTGTCATTATAATAAGTTAAATGAAAATATTTTTCCAATTACAAACGTTTTTTTTTTAGTCAGTCAGTTTTCTTATTTAAAAAATATCATTATTAAAAACCACAGTTTGATCTCTACCCTTTCATAGATCAAAATAATTTTCAACCCCTATTTTTATTAATGTTTAATTGTTAAATTTGTTTTGTCTCAAGTCATTTAGATTATAATATCCAGCTATGATTAATTGGCTTGCTTCAAGGCGTTTTTGTTTCATGATAGAACAAAATATATAAAGTGGTATAAGCTTAACTATGTATAGTTGTTTCTTTGGGTTTCCATTTCATAGGATGAGTGGGTGTGTAATAAGTTATTATTATAAATAACATAAATATTTTAAAAACTTATTTTTTATTGATATCTACAAATCAAGTGTAATTTTCATCACACACTATAACTTAATAATTTTCATTATAAACTGTGAAATAAAAACAATAGTAGTATTTACATATGTACATAAAATATTTGGAGAAACCATTTTTTTGCAAAATTTTTAGTCTTTTGTGAAAACGTTTACATTTTATGTGTCAGTCACTGACTTTGGGCTAATTGAATATTTAATTATTATTAATTAAGACTGGAAATGTTTTAAATTTTATTGCCATTATATTTTTAAAAATAAAACATGGCTTTAATTAAATGGCAGAGATAAAACGTTAATTGGCCCATAATACTCAAAGTGTTTTGCTTAATCAGCATATTTTCACTAAAATTTCCAAGTTAATCCACCCATGGCATTGTGCTTGCTAGGAGTATTCCATTCTCTCCGATAGCCCGCGAAGGCCTCTAACTCTCCATGCCTGCCCTTGTACAAGTTATGGGTGACTGTTGCTCCAGCACCGAATCTGTTTTCAGAGGGAAACCCTCGCATATAGTCCCTCTGCACAAAACCGTTAGCGTCCACTGCAGTTTTGCCATTGTCAAACACATTTCTTTCACCAGTCAGTCTGACAGAGCCAGCATGTTCTGAGCCGCCACCAGTGGCTTTAAATTGAGGTGATCTTCTCTCTCTCAAATGGTCCAGGTAATAATCCTGTTGATATAATAATGTCAATTTTATTTTAAAATATATAAAATAAGAATAACTAGTATTAACAAGAATGGATATAATCAATAAACCCTGTTGGAGCCTTGTGCAGAGAGCGGGCACGAGAATAGATACTGAGGCATCACTAACCTTAATGATATCTTCCCAGTAGAGAAGGATTACTTCTGGCTATTAAAAAATAAGGCATTGCCACAAAAGCCTAAATAAAGCACATGTGTGGGGAAGATATCTGTAATTTGTGTCACTTGTGACTGTACATGCTGTACAGCATGTGACTTCAGGCTATCCGGTTCTTGTGTTGAGGGATCTACAAAGACTTATATATGCCCAATAATTATTCATCAAGCCATAGCAACAAAGATAAACTTGTTGAGCAACCAATCTGCGTATTATCAATACCATCCTGCACCAATTGCCTCAGGGAATATTATTACTATTTACTGGGATCACCCTATTTATGTAATATCATCAGCCTGACAGATCCCTAGCATATTCTGAGCCACCACCAGTGGCTTTAAATTGAGGTGATCCTCTCTCTCTCAAACGGTACACGTAATAAACCAGTTGAAATAATAATGTCGATAGCGGAGGAAAATTTATTTGTCCACAAAAAAAATAAATTAAAATTTTTACTTTAAAATATGTAAAATAAGAATAACTAGCTTTTACAAGAATGGACCTAATAATCGATAAAGCCGTTAAATTTAGGTGATCTTCTCTCCCTCTGAATTGGACCAAGTAATAATCCTATGGTATAATATACGCCATTACTCATTAAAACATGAATTTTTGGCTACACCCCTGAAAATAAATATTTTATATTACCTGAGGTACAAAGTAGACTTGTTGATCTTCATCCAATTCAAGAGGATAGCTAGCAACACTTGAGATTACTGCTAGAACTGCTAGAGAAATCACTCCAAACATCTTCATTTCTGAAATTAATAACACCAGGAACATAAGAAGGAAGAAATAAAAGATGTAGAAAGTGAACTAACATCGGCCATATTATATTGTTATGTGAACACTAAGCCCATTTACTCGATTATTATTGTTATTATTTATATTTTACACATATAAGACCAAATTTTAATAGTCAAAATAAAATATCTCATACAATAATAAAAAGGAACATTCGTAAAAATAGGACTTAGGAAAACTTACGTATTCCACGTATCTTTAACGATGGGGACAAAAAACTCAACTTCATAGTAAAAATCTTAAATAGTTTCCGACTTGAGAAAGATTAAAAGTGGAAGTAGAAAAAGCAGGCTAGTTAAATAGAACAGTATTGACTTTTTCACGATTTATTTATGTTACATATACATGAAAAAATAATAATTTATAGGAAAACTAATATAATTGAATATCATAGTTACCTTTTTGAAAGAGTGTACAAAAGCCGAATGGTCAAAGCAGACAGATGTAGAATGCCATAGGGATGTCTTTGTCCCGATTATATAGTTGATATCCCAGCCGTCTGTGAAACACATCTCATTTTCCCTCTGATAGTTAAAAGTTTATGCAACTAAAGCGGAGTCATTCCATGATTTTACAGGACTGGAAACTTCACACCAGCCTTGTAAATTTAATCCAGTAAGTCATGCTGTCCCACGAGTTTTTTAGTAAAACTTCCCACAGCACAGTCACTCAACATCATTCGTAAAAGAAAAACATACGTGGCCGGGGGGGGGGGTGAATTGTAAATCTGCGGAGGGGATAATAATTTGCTAAGGGTATGACTAAATCCGTAAAAACGATAAACATAAAAAAAATCATGTTTTTTATTTATTGTTTTAAAGTTATTACTATAATTTGCAATTAGGTGGTCCCGTAAAATAGCATTTTGAAATATATAGGGAATAGGATATTGTCTACAAAAATAAGCAAAAAAGCTTTTTATAAACATAAGTATTGGGATAACATTGGTGTTGGCTCATTTATGCCAAGCAGTTTGTAACCTTTGATCCAGTTTGAAGGAATCAGAGTGGACTACTTAATGCCGTAACATCGACGAAAATGTTATATCTCGAATATGGTACTATTAAACATCTATTTTTATTATATTCGTTGACAGAGTGAGTGAAAGATAATTGGAACGCATTAAAGATTTTTTGGTAAATTTAATATTTTTTCCTATGTTTTCCAATTATTCCTTTCCATTTACCTGGATCCCTAAGTAACCTCTGAAATGCTGACAATAATCAGTTGTTCAAATAATGGATAAATATACTTTCACAACCGGATATAATCACTTTATTGTAATAGGTAAAATAGAATTTTGTAGGATGGCCCAACTATAGTGAGTTGCTTAGTATACAGCATAATTATCCATCCCTCGGACAATTATAATAAATAAATATAAACAAAGTAATTCGAACGACTGAATATAGAAATAAATATACTGCATTAGCAGCTTTATTAGATTTTCACAACCGGGCACCTCGGAATTCGTCAAATCATGCCTTAACGTTTTACTCCGCAAATTTTTTTTGCTGTAGTTCAGTAAAGATTTCCTACTCATTGCTTTTGAATTGAAGGGAAAGGACTAACGATAAAAGGTAAGCAAGCGGAACAAGAGGGAACTATACACGCTGTGGGTGCCCAGAGGGAGCGAGAAGTTGACAAATCTCACGCCTCCCCAAAGCCTATCTAGTTTCTTCTATGCTCAGTGGCTTTACCCAGCCATGTTTAAAGCTCTTCCTGCCTTTAATGTTCATGAGTTTCGACACTACAGGACATTGCTTCTCATACTGGTCAATATTTGTACCTGGGGTGAAATCGGTTACACCCGCGCCATGCTGTTTACTACTAATTACTGCATTCCTCTACGTACATCTCATTATTTACTTCTAGTTAATTTTATATCCATTATGAAAACCCGTATTCCAAAAGTTATTTCCTTGTTCTACAAAAACACAGACGTCTAACATGAAAAACCTATTGAACAATTTCTTGACAATCCTTTACCACTGGCATCTTCTATAACGCATTCGCTCCAGATTAGATTTTCGAAAATCAAAACATCTGTGAATGATCTTCTAACCACTGAGTTACTCCAGGGCTGCACCAGAAAAGCTTTGGTTTTGTTCACATATATCTTCAATCCAGTTACTAATCTACAAAAAAGTCGAACATCAAACTTCAGCAACAAAACCCTTTATAATTATATTTATATACCCTGCGTTCTTTAAATCATCCCTTCCAAGTTCATGAAATTCCATTGAAATTGAATGACTTCAAGTTTTTTGTAATTCGATTTTCTATTGAAATGGGGAAACATCTTGTAAATTAATTTCTTTGCCTGACCAGTTTTTACGTTGATATGTTTCTGTTAATTCAAACTTTCCCTTTTATAAAGTTTTGTGCACCTGGAATGTTACAGGCTGATACTCAAGCATTCGATATAGTATGGAAATAGCATAGAAATTATTCCCAATGTCCCTCAGAAGCTTACTCTACACCAGTGCTGTATACTCTACATATTCCTGACTTATCAGCATTCTCTGCAAACAGACAAAAATAAATTTCCACACACAGCCATAAATCCGTCCATTGTACAGCTACTCTTACAGTTAATTTTGAAAATTTTTACAAGCATGCTTTATAAGTAATATAATAGTAAATATTTCGTTTTAATAACAAACTCTCTATATTATGGACATCACCATAACAATTTTAGTTTTAAATTTGTTTAAATTGCGTATAAAATGTACATATATATCTCTGAATTCATCAATGTGAAATTATCATCTTTTCCTAGAAACTTTATGATTTTGACACTGCTTGTTATCAATCATGTTTCTCAACAGTGATAGTTGCGCTACCAACAGAAGTAAATCATGGTTTGAGGAATGTTTTTGCTAAACTTTATCATCACTGAAGTGTCCCAAATATTAATATTTTATTACTCTGACAGAAGTTAAGTATGAATAAATACATATTAGTTAAACAACGAAGCGTCGTTAGTACATGAGTAAATATTACAATTGAAAAATATTTAAGGTTTGACTTGAACCATATACCATATCTTTATGTAAATGTATATGCAACTTATTTATTTACCTTTAAACTGATAATGCTTTTAAAATAATTTGTTATTTTTTTTTTAATATTCATTATCTTTTTATTGAAGTATAATTACAATCGATCAAGAATTGTAATCAATGATCTGATTCATTCCATATTTACAAGATAAGTAGTAAACAAAATTTGAAATGAAAAATATTTGAATGAATATTATATTATAATTCTATTATTTAATAAAGAAAATTACAGTTACAGGGGGAACCCCGTTAGTAAATATTTGTCTGATTCTGATAAAATAAAATAAAAATGCTCTTCTGTACATCACATCTGGTATTTCTAAAAATGAAACGAAAAGACCGAGAACGTTTAGAGTGAGCATTATCGCTTGACCTTTCATTAAAAACCCATTCATTTTTTTTATGCTAAATATCCCGTAAGCTGGGAATCACATTTGAAATATAATCTTTCTTCTTTGGGTTTTTATACCTTCTGGAACTTGGTTGTTCAGGTCTTGTTTTTAATTATTGCGATGCACGAAGGGAGACGTATCACTTTCAAGCGGGTACAGATATGGCCAGTTTTGAAGTGGTATAAAATTTGAAAGGTTCTTGAGCAGAACCCTTGTTTTTTTGTACGTAACCCCTTTCTGTTTCCTAAAATCCTACCCTTTTCTGGCCAGCTTAGGGCCAGACACACCACTTGTGCCCTAACATTCAACAAAGTATGTTCTAACGATGTAACCGATCCTTTAATATTTGTACATATACCAGTGTTTTGATTGTTTTTCATAATAAAGTTTTTTAAAATACTATCCTCTACAAGATTATTTAACTGACCATCATTTTTCGTCTATGTATTTTGTGATGTATATACATGTGTGTAGGAAACATGCTTCCAGCAAGCAGGAATTTTCCTAGTAATTCCCACCAAATCTTGGATTAAGATTTATACGGTTATTGGTGAAAGTTACTACCTATTCATAATTCGTAATAATGTGATTTAAGAAGTACAAATCTGTTAAAACTGGTAGTTCTTCTTTAAATGTGTTAGCTTTAAGGAAGGATACACATGGCTTATTGATATTAAGTATTTGTTTAGCATTAGTTTATTTTGATTTACAATATTTATTCAAAATGAACTTAGCTGGCTAATAAGCCAACAGTGAAAAAATTAATAAAATGGGAAGTATCTTACGTTGAAAATAACCCTAGGAGACCGGGCAACCGGCTCAGTATAACCTGCAGTGATCAACTTTTAGGGAAGGAGCAAGAACGAATTAGCGTGAGTGTGCAATGGATTTCTTGAACGAACGTAACAATTTTAGGTTATGTGTTTTTTAAAGGCAGGCTATTGTATCATAAACCTTGAATAAAGTAAATGAATATATAGGTGCCGCCCAACGTGGGGTCTTGGCTGTGTATAGTGACAATACGGGCTCCCGTATGTAAAGAAGAAGCTCATCTTTGTTAGTGCATGCTGTTGTTGTATGGATGTAGCAAGATTACTCTGATTGACACGAGTAGATACGGAGTTAAGTATTCCAGAATATTAGCAGTTCTTCACGTCTACAGACAGCAAACCAGTTATTACCAGGGTTTACCATAACAAATATTATATCAAGAAAGACATCTGAAGTTTGGACTGAAAGAAGAAAGGATTCATTCACTGAAGCAATTACAACATTTTGATACATATAATTTTATTGTAAATCTGCATACATAAAATGTCTGTTACTTACAGACTTAACAGACTAAAACACTAAAAGACTGATACATTCAAAACTATTGAAAAAATAGTTGAAAATAACTTAGCAAATATGGATGAAAAGGAAAAAGACTCTGGCTTTTACATAATTCCCGAATACCACGGTGATACGGAAACTTCAGTAGATTTTTGCCACTGTTCGCTATGTATACGAAATATTTTTCAGAATTCACATCCACATAAAATCTTAATCCATTCACAACTTGTTATTACTATATCCAATAAACTTAAAGAAGATGCTAAAACTTCAACTTATGATAAAACATTTACATCGGCACAACAAATAATAGATTTTCTAAAGAAAAAATACCAAGATATACCGACAAAAGAACAATTAGTTTTTGAAATCTTAAACACAAAATCGTATCACAATGCGCAGTATATTGAATTTATTTCTCGTTTGACAAAAATGAGAAGTAGTCTACGTGCTAGAACAAATACGGATCAGTAACACCATGAATTAACAGATTTTATATACCACACAAAATTTGAAACACTGGAAGATCTGGACAGTATATTACGCCGCACACATTGTCCAAAGATTGTAACAAAAAGAAACAAACATAACTCGTCAATAAATCCGAATTATAAAGGGAAAAGATTTGATACTAATTTTTAAAAACAACTGATAATAGTTGAGATACGGTAATCCACAAGAATAACGAAATGATTGCAAACGACCAAATGACCAATGCTATCAACAACAGCCTGAGAACTATCAGATAAATAGTTAACAACAAAACCAACAATGGTCACCACATGACCAACAAAGATACATTTGTAAACTTCCTTCAGGGTATTATAGACAAAATTATCATCACCAACAAAAAAGTATACCCCAAGAAAGAGACAAACCAAACTGTATCTATGAGAACCGTAAGCAACCGTGTCTATTACCCGGAAAATGATACAGACCGGGAGATTTACGAATTAAAAGAACAAACTTCTCAAATACAAGACAAATTCAAGGTCCCGCCGACAATAAGCCACCACTAGCTGAAATGAATGTACCATAAATTAATTATACAGACTCTCTTCCGCAAATGATTGATAATGTAAACAACAAATGACTAATCGATACTGGTGCATCTAAAAATTATATTCATCCCAAAGTTTTACCCAAAGACAGTACGATACTGAGTGAAGAATTTATTGTGAAAACCCCAGCAGGAAGAGTTGAAGGAAACTTAAGTACAATACTCAACCTTCTTCCCATATATATACTCGAAACTATCATTACCAAGAACAATTTAAATCACAAATTGGAAACGTTATTGAAAAACAATATCATTATGCTTAGCAACTCTTCATAGAATTCACCGTTATGGATAGTACCAAAGAAACTTTTAACTGTTTAAATTTAAAAGAAACTGGACTCTTCGGGACCAAAGCAATAAGAATGGTAATTTATTATTGCCAACTAAATCAAGCGATTTCAACAAATTCATATTACCTAATGTTGAGAACTCACTTAATAAAATGAAAGGTTCAAACTTTTTCCCAACTATTCAAAAGCATCATTTTCATCGAATTAAAATGGATCAAGACCCTTTAGGAAAAGCAAACTACATATGTGTTTTCACGCTACCATAAGGAATTATGGTATTTTATCTTCATCTCAATCACAAAATACGACATAACATGATTGGTACCGTCTAATGAACAGACCAGATGGTAGAAAAGGAGAAATGTCAAAATGTTGACAAGAGTCAAATTATAATAAACAAATTTGGAACCAATCTTTCAGGAAAATTTCAAAGATTATAAAAACTTCGTCACTACGAATCAACAAACGGAACTTATATTAAATCATCCCGTCATTGGAAAATCTCAACATCGTGGAATTATTACTTCTATAATATATCATACTTATCACTATTATCATTACTCTTTCAGACATATCTAACGTAACACTGCTATAATATATAACCAACATAAAATACCTAAATTTCAGATTTCACTAAAGTAAAATTCTACATCGTATAATAACCTTGTCCCCTCGATTTTTGTGATGTTTGAAGTAACTACACTACAGTGTGTGGACGAATCTCCAACTGGAACTACATTTCTTTAGTTTAGTACACTCATTATCAAGAGTGAATTGTGAAGAGACAGATGATACTGTCTCGCCGGTAGGTGTAAGATAGAACATGGACTAGTTAATAAAATTGATTTGACGGATTCCGAGGTGTCCAATTGTAAAAATTCAGTACAAACAGCTAATGGAGTTCACTAATGCTTATGCATTAGTACATAATTGCATTTATGTATAGAATCATTTGATCAAATTACCTTGTATATATTTGTTGTATTTTGTACTAAATTCTATTTTACCTATTACAATCAAGTGATTATCTCCGGTTGTGAAAGTATATTTTTCCATTATCTGAACTACAGTTTATGGCCCAACTAAACTGGATCAAAGGTTACAAACTGCTTGGCATAAATGGGTCAACTGCAATGTTATCACAATACCTATGTTTATAAAAAGCTATTTTGCTTCTTTTTGTAGACGATATCCTAATACCTATATATTTCCAAACGTTATTTTACGGTTTAAGTGGTTATCTCTGATTGATAATAAAGGTAAGGTTACTTAGCCATGCTGGTTGATATTCATGGATAATTGGAAGGCAGAGAAAAAAATATTACATTTAGTGAAAAATGCTAAATATGTTTCAATTTTCTTTTATTCACGCACATTACCATTATAATAAAGGTAGATGACCAATCGAACTTATTAGAGATTAAAAAATTCATAATCGCCAATATCACGGTGGTTGGTCACCATATTCCCTTCCAAATGCGTAGTCAAGCGGGTGATCTGAACCCCCCCCCCCCTATTGCTAAATAAAATTACATTGAAGACTAAAGTTGGCATAATGAAATTAAACTTCACATAAACAAAAAGGTTAGCCCCCTACCCGAGCCCCATACAACCACTCAATTGCATAAACTATTTTTATAGCGGGAAAATGAGATGTGTTTCACAGACAGCTAGGACAACTACTATATAATCCTGGCAACGACATCCCTATATCATTCCACATCTGTCTGCTTTAACAATTCGGCTTTTGTACTCTCTTTCAATAAGGTAACGTATGCTATTCAAATATATTAGTTTTCATATAAATTATTTTTGTTTCTTGTAAATGATTTACATTAAGAACATTTAACGTACTTGATAACTTACACAAAGCAAGAAGATGTTTATTAATTAAAGTCGAGAAAGAATTTGTTATGATTAAACATTCAGTCTTCTTAGATCCAAGCACCAGTGGCCTCTCTTGTATAGATTTGGTAATATGATATGATATATAATATAAAAACAGGACTTATACGAATAATTAAATTTAATCGTGAAAAAATCGATACTGTTCCATTTAACTAGCCTGCTTCTTCTACTTCCACTTTTAATCTTTCTTAAGTTGGAAACTATTTAAGATTTTTAATATGAAGTTGAGTTTTTTGTCCCCATCGTTAAAGATACATGGAATACGTAAGTTTTCCTAAGTCCTATTTTTACGAAGGTTCCATTTTATTATTGTATGAGATTATTTATTTTGATTATTAATATTTTTTCTTTTATGTGTAAAATATAAATAATAATCGGGTAATACTAATAATTTATGTCGTAAATGGGCTTAGAGTTCACATAACAATATAATATGGCCGATTTTTATTTACTTTCTACATCTTTTATTTCTTCCTTCTTATGTTCCTGGTGTTATTAATTTCAGAAATGAAGATGTTTGGAGTGGTTTCTCTAGCAGTCCTAGCAGTAATCTCAAGTGTTGCTAGCTATCCTCTTGAATTGGATGAAGATCAACAAGTCTACTTTGTACCTCAGGTAATATAAAATGTTTATTTTTAGGGGTGTAGCCAAACATTCATGTTTTAATGAGTAATGGCATTATTATATCATTTGTTTATTACCTGGTCCAATTAAGAGAGAGAGAAGATCACCTAAATTTAATGGCTTTATTGATTATTGAATCCATTCTTGTAAAAGCTAGTTATTCTTATTTTACATATTTTAAAGTAAAAATTTTAGTTTATATTTTTTGTGAACAAATAAATTTTCCTCCGCCATTGACATTATTATTTCTACAGGATTATTACCTGGACCATTTGAGAGAGAGAAGATCACCTCAATTTAAAGCCACTGGTGGTGGCTCAGAACATGCTGGCTCTGTCAGACTGACTGGTGAAAGAAATGTGTTCGACAATGGCAAAACTGCAGTGGACGCTAACGGTTTTGTTCAGAGGGACTATATGCGAGGGTTTCCCTCTGAAAACAGATTCGGTGCTGGAGCAACAGTCACCCATAACTTGTACAAGGGCAGGCATGGAGAGTTAGAGGCCTTCGCGGGCTATCGGAGAGAATGGAATACTCCCAGCAAGCACAATGCCATGGGTGGATTAACTTGGAAATTTTAGTGAAAATATACTTATTAAGTGAAAGTCTGTGATTATTATGGGCCAATTAACGTTTTATCTCTGCCATTTAATTAAAGCCATGTTTTATTTTTAAAAATATAATGGCAATAAAATTTAAAACATTTTCAGTCTTAATTAATAATAATTAAATACTCAATTAGCCCAAAGTCAGCGACTGATACATAAAATGTAAACGTTTTGTAAACGTCACAAAAGACTAAAAATTTTGCAAAAAAATGGTTTCTCTAAATATTTTATGTACATATGTAAATACTACTATTGTTTTTATTACACTGTTTATAATGACAATTATTAAGTTATAGGGTGAGATGAAAATTTTACTTGATTTGTAGATAACAATAAAAAATAAGTTTTTAAAATATTTATGTTATTTATAATAATAACTTATTACACACCCACTCATCCTATGAAATGGAAACCCAAAGAAACAACTATACATAGTTAAGCTTATACCACTTTATATATTTTGTTCTATCATGAAACAAAAACGCCTTGAAGCAAGCCAATTAATCATAGTTGGATATTATGATGTAAATGACTTAAGACAAAACGAAGTTAACAATAAAACATTAATAAAAATAGGGGTTGAAAATAATTTTGATCTATTAAAGGGTAGAGATCAAACTGTGATTTAATAATGATCTTTTTTAACTAAGAAAACTGTGTGACTAAAAAAAAAACGTTTGTAATTGGAAAAATATTTTCATTTAACTTATTATAATATTAAATCATACATCACACTAGATTTGTTTATTTCAATAATATTCCATTATATAATCTTTTTTCCATCACATTCAAAATTAATACTCACTGGTGACTATATCATTTATATCATACTCACCAGGGCACCTATAACCGAACATTACTGAAATATACCGTGATATATACCTCACACACTATTGGAGTCTCTCTTCAGGAACATTCCAAAAAATCCTTATAGCAGTTTCTTCAAAGAAAGTGGTAGCATGATCTGCTCAAGTCTAACCTAGGCTATGTATAACTAATATGTACACAACACATTCTTCCTGTCACACCGTTTAGATTTGGATATTATTCTTTATTTGCTTTATTTGTTTTATTTTTTAAATATAATGACAATAAAATTTAATAATTTGAGTCTTAATTAATAGTAATTAAATAGTCAATTAGTCTAAAGTCAGTAACTAACATAAAAAATGTAAATCTTTTCATAAATTACTTGAAAATTTTCCCAAAAATACTTTCACCAAATATGTATGTAAATACGTTTGTAATTGGAAAAATATTTTCATTTAACTTATTATAACGACAATTATTAATATACTGTATGATGCAAATCATACATCACACTTGATTTGTTTATTTCAATAAAATTCCATTATATAATCTTTTTTCCATCACTTTCAAAATAAATACTCACTGATGGTTATGGTGACAAAAATGAGTTTGAAGCAAGCCAATTATGCAGAGCTTGATTTTTTTTTATTTGAATGGTAGAGTTCAAGTTATTGTTTTTAATGATGAATTTTGTTTTTAATAAGGAAATTATATAACTCCAAAAATTCAAAAACTGATCTCTAGAATGGATGGACAAGCCTATTTGACAGACATATAAAATTGAATTATTTGACTGAATTACTTTTTGAAAAGATTGAAATCAGTGAAATCACTTAAGACTCCATCTTGACTAACCACTTATGCAGAGAACACACACAAGTTGTGAAACAAGAAGAAATAAAACGATACTTTGGACGCTCTACAACTATTTGGAACAAGACTATCTCTCACTTCTGATGAGAAGAAATCTATTTATGATTCAATTATCTAACTAGTATGCACCTATGAATTTGAACAATAGAGAATAACTTCAAAGAGCAATATTGCAAAAGTACAGATATTCTTGCCAATAATAATGTGATTTATATCATACTCACTATGGCACCTATAGCCAATCATTACTGAAATACACCGTGATATATACCTCACACACTATTGGAGTCTCTCTTCAGGAACATTCCAAAAAATCCTTATAGCAGTTTCTTCAAAGAAAGTGGTAGCATGATCTGCTCAAGTCTAACCTAGGCTATGTATAACTAATATGTACACAACACATTCTTCCTGTCACACCGTTTAGTGGTGGCAGTTGGAAGTTTTTGTTCTTTAAATAATTAATAATAATCTTTTAGGAAATTTGATAAAAATTGTATTTTCAAACCACATTGATCAATGGAGACCAACGTGAATAATTAAAAAAGTTAGTCTGGGAAATAGGCAGATCTCTCTAAGCTTATACCATAGCCAGTGTTAGGTTGGCAACATTTGTAAATTATAACCTGAACCTGGTTGTTACCTCCAGAGCTTTTTATATAAACCGATTACTCATGTTGTATTGGGTGTGTGCCCTAATTAATAAACTAAATTCTTTTGTTAACTTGTGTTATTAATTATTACATCCAAACATGGCTCAGTCGTTTTAGTTTAAACTGAACAAACGGACGTGATATTAGCCATGGAGTTCAACAAACCCTCAGAATTCGACGTAACATCTCCGAGAGCTTTAGAAGATTCCGGACTGAAATAGAAGTTTATTATGTAGCCACAGAGACTGAGAAGAAATCGCGAGAGGTCCAAGTAGCGAGACTGAAAAACCTATTGGGATCCGATGGTTTAAAACTTTACTCCACAATCACGACGTTAAAACCAGGTAATGAAACAGTAATTTCTATTTTAGACGTCCTAGAAAAGCATTGCACCCCACGGAAAAATGAGACTATGGTGTTTCATAAATTTTTTAGCAGAAAGCAAGCAGCAAATGAACCATTTGAACGGTAAAATCGCTAGTAGCGCCTTGTGAATTCGGTGAACAAGAAGAAAAATTGTTAAAATCCCAAATAATTCTTGGACTTTATGACAAACGTACTGAAGAAAGACTTTTGAGAGAGGACCCTTCATTGGAAAAAACAGTTAATTTTTGTAAAACAGTCGAGATGGCAGAGCTCAACATGAAAATTTTAAAAGCACCACCTCCTGTGAAAACACCGATTGATACGTCGACGAAGATACTCGAAGTAAATCGGAAGCCAAAAATGAAAAGACCACCAGAGCTCCGGGACCGTCAGGATAGTTTATATGCTTGTGATCGCTGAGGCTTCAACCACGCTAAAGGACGGTGCCCAGCATTTGGTAAGCAGTGTTCCTCCTGTAAAAAATTCAATCATTTTGCAAAACAATGCATCGGAAATAAGCGTAATAATCGTCCTTGAGTTATTACGTCTTCTGCCCTTTTCGCCTCTATCCGTATCATTAGCCGGTCACGCCCTTAAGGAAGTAATTGAGCTCCGCGAACCTTTCCAGGTTAAAATGGCCTTTCTTCAAAGCGGGGAACCTCCCACTAAATGGATCCGAAGGATCGCCACAAAAAAAGCATTCAAACGAGGGCATTACGATCGCGTTCCAGAGACTTAAGGACGAATTGCTCAGGAGTATAGCCGAATTCATGTGCCAGATTTATATGAAGAACCTACACGAGGATTACGGCCGAAAACAAGTAGGAGAGTGGTAAGGGAGAACGTGGGAGTCAAACCCATCGAAGGTCGTGTCTCAATAGGGACCACCGTATACCGCAAAATTTTGTCTAACCGGGACAAAGAACTGACACGTTATCAGGTCCCTTTAGGGTGGTCGCGATTCGCCAACCAATAAGATTCGCCATCGTAACCATATAGAGTGTTCGCGAAACACGGATGCGCAGGAACGTGCATGTAGAGCAGCTTAAGACACCAGCGGGGACGTCTTTTGAACGAGAGTCTCGGGTAGTGCCCTCACCCCCGCACACTCCTCCCTCCAGATCATAAAATCCATCTCAGCGTATGTATTGTGACCAAGGTATTTTTTGTTTCTGTTTGTTTGTACTATTTTCAGTCTGTGTACGAAGTAATAAGGTATCTGTTTTTTAAAATTATTATTATGCTGTAAAGGATAAAGGATGTAAACATCCCGTGACCCTATATATATCGGATCACTGATAGAAATAAAGTAGTCTATTTCGAGTTTTTTTACTTGATTCTTGAGTGGTTTTTTATTCCTCTTTTCCTTTTTTTTTTATCTGATCTTACCCCTTTAGAGTGAATATAATAATGAAATTAAATACAGTACTTTGTCATTTTTTAGTATATTATATTCATAGTCATTCTGTATTGAATTAGTCACAAAATGTTTGACTAACATAACGATTACCTAGGCCAACAGGTGTTTTGATGCTGGGGTTTTTGGACCTGATTTCATAAAAATTGTATTTTCCAAACACATTGATCACTTGAACATGAATAATTTATAGTAAGATTGGGAGCTCATGCCCATGATGGCAGATTACTGCCATTTTGGTTTCATCGATGAGTTTTTCTATCTGGTCACTGAACACTTAGGACGCGTCTTTTCCGCGAAAATGTTGTGTGTGTTCTCCGTGTAAGTGGTTAATCAAGATGCAGTCCTGAGTGAGGTACGCTATTTTGTTTTTTCATTCATTTTAGAAATTTCTTTATTGTGATAGAATTAAACTCTGCCTCATTGGGCATTACGTAATTGTGATAAACATTCTCATTCCTACCATTACATCATTTTTTTTAATATCTATGTTTTCAAGTCTTTATAATCGTCCATATAAAGGATGATTTCAATCTTCATAAGAAGTAATTCATTCAAATAATTCAATTTTACATGTCTGTCAGATAGGTAAGTTCATTCTAGAGATCAGTTTTGAATTTTATAGTATTTGAGTTAGTTTCTTTATTAAAAACTATAACTTGAACTCTGCCCTTCAAATAAGAAGAAATCAAACTCTGCATAACTGTCTTGCTGTAAGCTTATTTATGTCACCTTACTCATCACTGAGTATTTATTTTGAAAGTGACGGAAAAAAATTATATAATGGAATGAACTTACCTATGTTTGCCTGTTTATTTGAGTTTTCTTTTCATAGGCTGAGAGGGTGTGTATTATATTTTAAAATTAATATAACAACATATATATTTTAAAACTTATTTTTTATTGATATCAAAAAATTAAGTGTAATTTTCATCACACAGAATAGCTTAATAATTGTCATTATATACAGTGAAATAAAAACAATAGTAGTATTTACATATGTACATAAAATATTTGGAGAAACCATTTTTTTCACAATTTTTAGTCTTTTGTAAAAAAGTTTACATTTTATATGTTAGTCGCTGACTTTTGACTGATTGTCTATTGAATTACTATTAATTAGGACTGAAAATGTTTTAAATTTTATTGCCATTATATTCATAAAAATAAAACATGGCTTTAATTAAATGGCAGAGATAAAACGTTAATTGGCCCATAATAATCACAGACTTTTGCTTAATCAGTATATTTTCACTAAAATTTCCAAGTTAATCCACCCATGGCATTGTGCTTGCTAGGAGTATTCCATTCTCTCCGATAGCCCGCAAAGGCCTCTAACTCTCCATGCCTGCCCTTGTACAAGTTATGGGTGACTGTTGCTCCAGCACCGAATCTGTTTTCAGAGGGAAACCCTCGCATATAGTCCCTCTGCACAAAACCGTTAGCGTCCACTGCAGTTTTGCCATTGTCAAACACATTTCTTTCACCAGTCAGTCTGACAGTTCAGTGTTCTGAGCCGCCACCAGTGGCTTTAAATTGAGGTGATCTTCTCTCTCTCAAATGGTCCAGGTGATAATACTGTTGAAATAATAATGTCAATAGCGGAGGAAAATTTATTTGTCCACAAAATATATAAATTAAAAATTTTACTTTAAAATATGTAAAATAAGAATAACTAGCTTTTACAAGAATGGATTCAATAATCAATAAAGCCATTAAATTTAGGTGATCTTCTCTCTATCTTAATTGGACCAGGTAATAATCCTATGATATAATAATGCCATTACTCATTAAAACATGAATTTTTGGCTACACCCCTGAAAATAAACATTTTATATTACCTGAGGTACAAAGTAGACTTGTTGATCTTCATCCAATTCCAGAGGATAGCTAGCA
This sequence comes from Acanthosoma haemorrhoidale, assembly GCA_930367205.1. Taxonomy (NCBI): domain Eukaryota; kingdom Metazoa; phylum Arthropoda; class Insecta; order Hemiptera; family Acanthosomatidae; genus Acanthosoma; species Acanthosoma haemorrhoidale. The sequence goes on from OV884012.1 coordinate 95,853,449, forward strand.
ACACTTGAGATTACTGCTAGGACTGCTAGAGAAACCACTCCAAACATCTTCATTTCTGAAATTAATAACACCAGGAACATAAGAAGGAAGAAAAAAAAGATGTAGAAAGTGAATAAATATCGGCCATATTATATTGTTTAACACTAAGACCATTTACGACATAAATTATCAGTATTACTCGATTATTATTGTTATTATTTATATTTTACACATAAAAGAAAAAATATTAATAATCAAAATAAATAATCTCATACAATAATAGAATGGAACCTTCGTAAAAATATGACTTGGGAAAACTTACGTATTCCATGTATCTTTAACCTTGGGTCAAAAAACTCAGGTTCATAGTAAAAATCTTAAATAGTTTTCGACTTGAGAAAGATTAAAAGTGGAAGTAGAAAAAGTAGGCTAGTTAAATGGAACAGTATCGCTAACCTTTTTATTTAAGTTGAGTTTAATTTCATTATGCCAACTTTAATCTTTAATGTAATTTTATTTAGCAATAGGGGGGGGGGTCCGGATCCCCCGCTTGACTACGCATTTGGAAGGGAATATGGTTACCAACCACCGTGATATTGGCGATTATGAATCTTTCAATCTCTAATAAGTACTATTAGTCATCTACCTTTATAATGGTAATGTGCGTGAATAAAAGAAAATTGAAACATATTTACCATTTTTCACTAAATGTAATATTTTTTTCTCTGCCTTCCAATTATCTATGAATATCAACGAGCATGGCTAAGTAACCTTCCCTTTATTATCAATCAGAGATAACCACTTAAACCGTAAAATAACGTTTGGAAATATATAGGTATTAGGATATCGTCTACAAAAAGAAGCAAAATAGCTTTTTATAAACATAGGTATTGTGATAACATTGCAGTTGACCCATTTATGCCAAGCAGTTTGTAACCTTTGATCCAGTTTAGTTGGGCCATAAACTGTAGTTAAGATAATGGAAAAATATACTTTCACAACCGGAGATAATCCCTTGATTGTAATAGGTAAAATAGAATTTAGTACAAAATACAACAAATATATACAAGGTAATTTGATCAAATGATTCTATACATAAATGCAATTATGTACTAATGCATAAGCATTAGTGAACTCCATTAGCTGTTTGTACTGAATTTTTACAATTGGACACCTCGGAATCCGTCAAGTCAATTTTATTAACTAGTCTTGCCCCCACCGGTGAGACAGCATCATCTGTCTCTTCACGATTCACTCTTGATAATGAGTGTACTAAACTTAAGGAATGTAGTTCCAGTTGGAGATTTGTCCACACACTGTGGTGTATTTACTTCTAACATCACAAGAATCGAGGGGACAAGGTTATGATACGATGTACAATTTTACTTTAGCGAAATCTGAAATTTAGGTATCTTATGTTGGTTATATATTATAGCAGTGTTTCGTTACATATGTCTGAAAGAGTAATGATAATAGTAATAAGTATGATATATTATAGAAGTAATAATAAAATCCACGATGTTGGGATTTTCCAATGACGGGATGATTTAATATAAGTTCCGTTTGTTGATTCGTAGTGACGAAGTTTGTATAATCTTTGAAATTTTCTTGAAATATTCCTGAAAGATTGGTTCCACATTTGTTTATTATAATTTGACTCTTGTCAACATTTAGACATTTCTCCTTTTCTACCATCTGGTCTGTTCATTAGACGGTACCAATCATGTTATGTCGTATTTTGTGATTGAGATGAAGATAAAATATTATCTATGATCTGTGTCTAGATGATGTAATTCCTTATGGTAGCGTGAAAACAAATATGTAGTTTGCTTTTAATATAGGGTCTTGATCCATTTTAATTCGATGAAAATGATGCTTGTGAATAGTTGGGAAAAAGTTTGAACCTTTCATTTTATTAAGTGAGTTCTCAACATTAGGTAATGGGAATTTGTTGAAATCGCTTGATTGAGTTGGCAATAGTAAATTACCATTCTTATATTAAATTTTTTTTACCTATTACAATAAAGTGATTATATCCGGTTGTGAAAGTATATTTATCCATTATTTGAACAACTGGTTATTGCCAGAATTTCAGAGGTTACTTAGAGATCCAGGTAAATCGAAGGGAATAATTGGAAAACATAGGAAAAAATATTAAATTTACCATAATTGTTTAATGCGTTCCAATTATCTTTCACTCACTCTGTCAACGAATATAATAAAAATAGATGTTTAATGGTACCATATTCTAGATATAACATTTTCGTCAATGTTACGGCATTAAGTAGTCCACCCTGATTCCTTCAAACTGGATCAAAGGTTTCAAACTGCGTGGTGTAAATGAGCCAACAGCAATGTTATACCAATACTTATGTGTTAATGATAAAAATATGCCATGTCAACACTGTCGATTATGTTTGTCTTTGGCGGCAACACTGTCTGTAACCTCTCCTTGTTGTTAGCTACTGTCGTTTCATCTAACCACATGTATTCTGTACAGTTCTTTATTAAATATGAGTTTATATTCAAGCTGTGATTATAATGAGTATTCCTAAAGCCACCTTCCTGATCCTTTATCAGGTTACGTATATGGTACGTGCCAGATGCTGATGAAAATTTGTTTTCCCTTACATCAGCTCTCGATAAAGGATATGTAACAACATTTAGTAATAATGAATGTTCATTGTTAAAGGATGGTCGACTGGCAGCACAATCAACCAGGACCGGTGGTTTATTTACCATGAACATGAGGGTTATCCCAGTCTACTCGGCAGAGGCTCAACTTGCGGTTGAAGATACATTGCAGACCTGGCACGAACGGATGGGCCACCAGAATAAGAGGTATGTTGCAGAATTTTTAAAACGTAGTGGTGTAAACTTTGGCGGCCAAGTATCTTCAGACTTTTGTGATGCATGCATAATTGGAAAGATGCATAGGTTAAGCTTTGGCAAGAGAAAGGAACAAGTCTCCAGTCCGGGGGATAGAATAAATGCCGACGTCTGTGGACCTATGCCCACTCTGTCAGCGGGTGGAAGTAGATACTTTTTAGTCTTAAAGGATGAATTTTCTAAGTATCGGACGGTCTATTTTCTAAAAGAGAAATCTGAAGTGAAGGATAAATTACAGCAATTCTTGGCGGAGGTGAAAACTATTGGACATACTGTCAAGGAATTATTAACCGATAATGGAAAAGAATTCATAAATAGGGATGTACAAATAATAACTAGGGACAATGGCATGTACCATCGCACCTCTATGCCCTATACACCGGAGCAAAATGGTTCGGCAGAGAGGGAAAACCGAACCCTTGTGGAGTCAGCAAGAACTATGCTGCATGCATCGGGCCTCCCAGAAAAACTGTGGGCGGAGGCAGTTATGACTGCTGCTTATGTCATAAATAGGACAGGTCCATCCTCCACTAGTGGTGATTCACCTTATGAAGTTTGGTGCGGTAAAAAAGCCTCAATAAAGCATCTTAAAATATTTGGCACTGAGTGCTTTGTGCATATTCCTAAGGAGAAAAGGAGAAAATTTGACAATAAAGCAAAGAAAGGTTTCCTTGTTGGGTACTGCGGTGATCAAGATGGTTATCGAGTATGGATTCCTGAAGATTCCGAAGTTGTGCTGTCAAGGGATGTAATGTCAAGGAAGAAAATACATCAACTGCCGTCTTTGAGTACTTAGCGCCTATTTCAGGTGAGGAAGAAGGTATTTCAAGGGAAGTTGGGGAACAAGCAAACTCGGAAGAAGTCCAAGATCACATGGAAAAACAGCATGATGAAAATAAAAATACTAAGAAGGTTCAGGATAAAATTTACAGCACCCCTACTAATAAAGGTGGTTATAGTCTACGGAATAGGGATGAATTAAGGGCACCAACAAGATTAGCAGTGGACTATGCTATGTTAGCATTTTGCAATGAACCTGGGTCTTACAACGAAGCCACCTATTCTACTCAAGCTGAGGACTGGCACAAGGCTATGAGAGAAGAGACGAATGCTCTAAAGGAAAATGATACTTGGACACTGGTGGATAGGCCTGAGGGGAAGAAGATAATAGATTGTCGTTGGGTCTACAAGGTAAAATATGATCCTGATGATATTGTAGAGCGTTACAAGGCTCGATTAGTCGCAAAAGGTTTTTCTCAACAACCAGGAGTTGATTTCTCTGAAACCTTTAGTCCAACCATTAGATGGGATACTATCAGGGCTGTGCTTAGTGCCAGTGCACAGGACGGACTTCACTTGAAGCAGTTTGATATCAAGAGTGCCTTTCTGTATGGAGAACTGAACGAACAAATTTATATGAAACAACCCGAAGGATTTGATGATGGCTCGGGTAGGGTGTGTCTCCTACGCAAAAGTCTATACGGTCTACGTCAGGCATCCCGTTGTTGGAACAAGAAATTCACAAATTTTCTCGAGGAATGTGATCTCAAGCAAAGTGAGAATGATCCCTGTCTTTTTGTAAATACCAATAAATCACTTATTGTAACAATTCATGTGGATGATGGCTTGGTAGCATCGAGAAGTATTTCACAGTTAGAGAAATTTTTAAATGCTTTGCGTAAAACTTTTAAAGTAAATATCACTGAAGCCAAACATTATCTTGGAATCGAGATTAAACATTTCAAGGATGGAACCATTTTTATAAATCAAGAGGCTTACACTCGTAAAATTCTAAGCAGATTTCGGATGGAAAATTCGTACCCGGTTTCAACACCAATTAAAAAGGGTGAATTTATTAGTTCTAGCAAAAAATTAGAGGAAAATGTGCCATACCGTGAAGCTATTGGTTCTTTACTTTATCTCTCGATTGGAACTAGACCGGACATCTCCTTTTCTGTCATCAGTCTCTCTCAAAGGGTGGAGTCTCCAACTGTGGAAGATTGGGAGATGGTGAAGAGAGTGTTCAGGTATTTGAAAGGGACACAAAATTATGGAATATACTATGGCAAAGGAGAGGCCTGCCTTGAAGGATTTTCTGATTCGGATTACGCTGGTGATGTGGTTACGAGAAGATCAACCTCTGGTGTTCTCTTTCGATATTCCGGAGGACCTGTTTCTTGGATGAGTAAGAAACAAAGGAGTGTCACCAAGTCTACGACGGAGGCAGAATTTGTTGCAGCGAGTTTGGCTGTGGGGGAAGCTGTTTGGCTGGTACGAATCTACAGTGAGATGGTATTGCTGAAGAAACCACCTGTACTTCGAGTGGACAACCATAGTGCTATTCAACTTCTTAAAAACCCTTTATTCGGGTTTACATTATATTACCTTTATATTACACAGTCGGACAAAGCACATCGATATCCAGATGAAGTTTGTCAGGGAAAAGGTGGAGTCAGGACAGATCTCAGTTGAAGCTATTTCATCATCGGAGCAGTTGGCGGACATCTTGACGAAACCTTTGCCTCGGCCAAAATTTGAAGCTCTTCGCAGTCTTCTTGGAGTGTGTGCTATGCAGTGCGGGAGTGATTAGTTGTGTGTGGTCATTCGTTGTGTATATTGGTGTAGAGTCAGTGAGTATGTTGGCATTATATATTTTTGGGGGAAGTGTTAATGATAAAAATATGCCATGTCAACACTGTCGATTATGTTTGTCTTTGGCGGCAACACTGTCTGTAACCTCTCCTTGTTGTTAGCTACTGTCGTTTCATCTAACCACATGTATTCTGTACAGTTCTTTATTAAATATGAGTTTATATTCAAGCTGTGATTATAATGAGTATTCCTAAAGCCACCTTCCTGATCCTTTATCATTATGTTTATAAAAAGCTTTTTTGCTTATTTTTGTAGACGATATCCTATTCCCTATATTTTTCCAAAGGCTATTTTACGGGACCACCTAATTGCAAATTATAGTAATAACTTTAAAACAATAAATAAAAAACATGTTTTTTTTATGTTTATCGTTTTTACAGATTTAGTCACACCATTAGCAATTTTTAAAAAATTATTATCCCCTCCGCAGATTTTCAATTCACCCCCCCCCCCCCTCCCCGGCTACGTATGTTTCTCTTTTACGAATGATGTTGAGTGACTGTGCTGTGGGAAGTTTTACTAAAAAACACGGGGGACAGCATGACTTACTGGATTAAATTTACAAGACTGTTGTGAAGTTTCCAGTCCTGTAAAATCATCAAATGACTCCGCTTTAGTTGCATGAACTTTTAACTATTAGAGGGAAAATGAGATGTGTTTCACAGACGGCTGTGATATCAACTATATAATCGGGACAAAGACATCCTTATGGCATTCTACATCTGTCTGGTTTGACCATTCGGCTCTTGTACACTCTTTCAAAAAGGTAACGTAAGCTATTCAATTATATTAGTTTTCGTATGAATTATTATTTTTTCATGTATATGTATTCAATTAAGTCCATTTAAGTTAATTGAGTACTTGCTTGAAATAACATGATGATTATTAATTAAAGACCAGATACATAAATTAATCGTGAAAAAATCGATACTGTTTCATTTAAGTAGCCTTTTTCTTCTACTTCCACTTTTAATCTTTCTATAGTCGGAAACAATTTAAGATTTTTACTATGAAGTTGAGTTTTTGTCCCTATCGTTAAAGATACATGAAATACGTAATTTTTCCTAAGTTCTATTTTTACGAATATTCCTTTTTATTATTGTAAGAGTTTGTTTATTTTGATTATTAAAATTTGTTCTTTTAAGTGTAAAATAAAAATAATTACAATAATAATCGATTAATACTAATAACATATGTAGTAACTGGGCTTAGAGTTAACATTACAATGTAATGTGGCCGATGTTAGTTCACTTTATACATCTTTTATTTCTTCCTTCTTATGTTCCTGGTGTTATTAATTTCAGAAATGAAGATGTTTGGAGTGGTTTCTCTAGCAGTTCTAGCAGTAATCTCAAGTGTTGCTAGCTATCCTCTTGAATTGGATGAAAATCAACAAGTCTACTTTGTACCTCAGGTAATATAAAATGTTTATTTTGAGGGATGTAGCCAAAAAGTTATGTTTTAATGAGTAATGGCATTATTATATCATTACCTGGTCTAATCGTGAGAGAGAAGATCACCTAAATTTAATGGCTTTATTGATTATTAGATCCATTCTTGTGCAAGCTAGTTATTCTTATTTTACATATTTTAAAGTAAAAATTTTAATTTATATTTTTTGTGGACAAATAAATTTTCCTCCACTATTGACATTACTATTTCAACTGGTTTATTACGTGTACCATTTGAGAGAGAGAAGATCACCTCATTTTAAAGCCACTGGTGGTGGCTCAGAACATGCTGGGGATCTGTCAGGCTGATGATATTAAATAAAGAGGGTGATCCCAGTAAATAGTAATAATATTCCCTGAGGCAATTGGTGCAGGATGGTATTTATAATACGCAGATTGGTTGCTTAACAAGTTTATCTTTGTTACTATGGCTTGATGAATAATTATTAGGCATATATAAGTCTTTGTAGATCCCTCAACACAAGAACCGGACAGCCTGAAGTCACATGCTGTATAGCATGTACAGTCACAAGTGACACAAATTACAGATATCTTCCCCACACATGTGCTTTATTTAGGCTTTAGTGGCAATGCCCTATTTTTTAATAGCCAGAAGTAATCCTTCTCTACCGGGAAGATATCATTAAGGTTAGTGATGCCTCAGTATCTATTCTCGTGCTCACTCTCTGCACAAGGCTCCAACAGGGTTTATTGATTCTTGTTAATGCTAGTTATTCTTATTTATATATTTTAAAATAAAATTGACATTATTATATCAACAGGATTATTACCTGGATCATTTGAGAGAGAGAAGATCACCTCAATTTAAAGCCACTGGTGGCGGCTCAGAACACTGAACTGTCAGACTGACTGGTGAAAGAAATGTGTTTGACAATGGCAAAACTGCAGTGGACGCTAACGGTTTTGTGCAGAGGGACTATATGCGAGGGTTTCCCTCTGAAAACAGATTCGGTGCTGGAGCAACAGTCACCCATAACTTGTACAAGGGCAGGCATGGGGAGTTAGAGGCCTTCGCGGGCTATCGGAGAGAATGGAATACTCCTAGCAAGCACAATGCCATGGGTGGATTAACTTGGAAATTTTAGTGAAAATATACTGATTAAGCAAAAGTCTGTGATTATTATGGGCCAATTAACGTTTTATCTCTGACATTTAATTAAAGCCATGTTTTATTTTAAAAAATATAATGACAATAAAATTTAAAACATTTTCAGTCTTAATTAATAGTAATTCAATAGACAATCAGTCAAAAGTCAGCGACTTACATATAGAATGTAAACCTTTTTACAAAAGACTAAAAATTGTCCAAAAAAATGGTTTCTCCAAATATTTTATGTACATATGTAAATACTACTATTGTTTTTATTTCACTGTTTATAATGACAATTATTAAGCTATTCTGTGTAGTGAAAATTACACTTAATTTTTTGATATCAATAAAAAATAAGTTTTAAAATATATATGTTGTTATATTAATTTTAAAACATAATACACACTCTATCACCCTATGACAAGGAAACTCAAATAAACAGGCAAACATAGGTAAGTTCATTCCATTATATAATTTTTTTCCGTCTATTCAAAATAAATACTCAGTGATAAGTAAGGTGACATAAATAAGCTTACAGCAAGACAGTTATGCAGAGTTTGATTTCTTCTAATTTGAAGGGCAGAGTTCAAGTTATAGTTTTTAATAAAGAAACTAACTCAAATACTATAAAATTCAAAACTGATCTCTAGAATGAACTTACCTATCTGACAGACATGTAAAATTGAATTATTTGAATGAATTACTTCTCATAAAGATTGAAATCATCCTTTATTTGGATGATTATAAAGACTTGAAAACATAGATATTAAAAAAAATGGTATGAATGAGAACGTTTATTACAATTACGTAATGCCCAATGAGGCAGAGTTTAATTCTATCACAATAAAGAAATTTCTAAAATGAATGAAAAAACAAAATAGCGTACCTCACTCAGGACTGTATCTTGATTAACCACTTACACGGAGAACACACACAACATTTTCGCGGAAAAGACGCGTCCTAAGTGTTCAGTGACCAGATAGAAAAACTCATCGATGAAACCAAAATGGCAGTAATCTGCCATCATAGCCATGAGCTCCCAATCTTCCTATAAACCGTTGACCAAATTGTTCTTTCCCTCAAAGATGCTTCTAATCCAGAGAAGACCGATATTCTTTAAGTCGGCAACGCGACCATCTGGGACAAAATTAAGCGGCTGTGGAGATCAGAGCAGATTAGGGTGAACCGAACGTTTGTACGGTGTTCCATGGTGGATTGCTTACAATCTGAGCCAAGAGTTGTCCCGGTATGAGGGTCAGTTCAGGGTGATCACGATTCGCGAGCACGATCTAGTGTAATTCAATAAAGTTCTTTTAAAAAATTTCTACTGCTTTATAGTTGCTTTAATTATATCTATTCCGTATGTCCAGATTGGCTTAAGTATAACTTCGTAGATTAGTAATTTATTTTCTATTGAGAGGTGGGATGTCCTTCTAAGTAGTCTTTACAGTTGTCCAAAGCGTAAACAGACGTTTCATTAGACTGCACCACTCATCCCTATAGTCTGTGGCTCTTCTACTCTAGGTTAGTTTCTACTAGATGGTATCCGGTAACGCGGCTGATGGTGGAGCGTCGGTGACTTCCCAAGAAGACTCCGCTTCCTCTTCCGCGAGCGATGTTTGTTTGAAAATTAAATAATTGTGTTTTATCATAAAATAATATGCGATAGTGTAGGGAGTCTCTCACACGAAATTTACTCCATAGACTGCGGTGCAGCCAGCTGGCTATGGTATAAGCTTAGAGAGATCCGCCTATTTCCCAGACTAACTTTTTTAATTATTCACGTTGGTCTCCATAGATCAATGTGGTTTGAAAATACAATTTTTATCAAATGTCCTAAAAGATTATTATTAATTATTTAAAAAACAAAAACTTCAATCTGCCACCACTAAACGGTGTGACAGGAAGAATGTGTTCTGTACATATTAGTTATACATAGCCTAGGTTAGACTTGAGCAGATCATGCTACCACTTTCTTTGAAGAAACTGCTATAAGGATTTTTGGGAATGTTCCTGAAGAGACTCCAATAGTGTGTGAGGTATATATCACGGTATATTTCAGTAATGATTGGTCATAGGTGCCATGGTGAGTATGATATAAATGATATAGTCACCAGTGAGTATTTATTTTGAATGTGATGGAAAAAGATTATATATTGGAATATTATTGATATAAACAAATCTAGTGTGATGTATGATTTGCATCATACAGTATATTAATAATTGTCATTATAATAAGTTAAATGAAAATATTTTTCCAATTACATACGTTTTTTTTTTAGTCAGTCAGTTTTCTTAGTTAAAAAAGATCATTATTAAAAACCACAGTTTGATCTCTACCCTTTAATAGATCAAAATTATTTTCAACCCCTATTTTTATTAATGTTTAATTGTTAACTTCGTTTTGTCTTAAGTCATTTACATCATAATATCCAACTATGATTAATTGGCTTGCTTCAAGGCGTTTTTGTTTCATGATAGAACAAAATATATAAAGTGGTATAAGCTTAACTATGTATAGTTGTTTCTTTGGGTTTCCATTTCATAGGATGAGTGGGTGTGTAATAAGTTATTATTATAAATAACATAAATATTTTAAAACTTATTTTTTATTGTTATCTACAAATCAAGTGAAATTTTCATCTCACCCTATAACTTAATAATTGTCATTATAAACAGTGTAATAAAAACAATAGTAGTATTTACATATGTACATAAAATATTTAGAGAAACCATTTTTTTGCAAAATTTTTAGTCTTTTGTGACGTTTACAAAAGTTTACATTTTATGTATCAGTCGCTGACTTTGGGCTAATTGAGTATTTAATTATTATTAATTAAGACTGAAAATGTTTTAAATTTTATTGCCATTATATTTTTAAAAATAAAACATGGCTTTAATTAAATGGCAGAGATAAAACGTTAATTGGCCCATAATAATCACAGACTTTCACTTAATAAGTATATTTTCACTAAAATTTCCAAGTTAATCCACCCATGGCATTGTGCTTGCTGGGAGTATTCCATTCTCTCCGATAGCCCGCGAAGGCCTCTAACTCTCCATGCCTGCCCTTGTACAAGTTATGGGTGACTGTTGCTCCAGCACCGAATCTGTTTTCAGAGGGAAACCCTCGCATATAGTCCCTCTGAACAAAACCGTTAGCGTCCACTGCAGTTTTGCCATTGTCGAACACATTTCTTTCACCAGTCAGTCTGACAGAGCCAGCATGTTCTGAGCCACCACCAGTGGCTTTAAATTGAGGTGATCTTCTCTCTCTCAAATGGTCCAGGTAATAATCCTGTAGAAATAATAATGTCAATGGCGGAGGAAAATTTATTTGTTCACAAAAAATATAAACTAAAATTTTTACTTTAAAATATGTAAAATAAGAATAACTAGCTTTTACAAGAATGGATTCAATAATCAATAAAGCCATTAAATTTAGGTGATCTTCTCTCTCTCTTAATTGGACCAGGTAATAAACAAATGATATAATAATGCCATTACTCATTAAAACATGAATGTTTGGCTACACCCCTAAAAATAAACATTTTATATTACCTGAGGTACAAAGTAGACTTGTTGATCTTCATCCAATTCAAGAGGATAGCTAGCAACACTTGAGATTACTGCTAGAACTGCTAGAGAAACCACTCCAAACATCTTCATTTCTGAAATTAATAACACCAGGAACATAAGAAGGAAGAAATAAAAGATGTATAAAGTGAACTAACATCGGCCACATTACATTGTAATGTGAACTCTAAGCCCAGTTACTACATATGTTATTAGTATTAATCGATTATTATTGTAATTATTTTTATTTTACACTTAAAAGAACAAATTTTAATAATCAAAATAAACAAACTCTTACAATAATAAAAAGGAATATTCGTAAAAATAGAACTTAGGAAAAATTACGTATTTCATGTATCTTTAACGATAGGGACAAAAACTCAACTTCATAGTAAAAATCTTAAATAGTTTCCGACTATAGAAAGATTAAAAGTGGAAGTAGAAGAAAAAGGCTAGTTAAATGAAACAGTATCGATTTTTTCACGATTAATTTATGTATCTGGTCTTTAATTAATAATCATCATGTTATTTTAAGCAAGTACTCAATTACCTTAAATGGACTTAATTGAATACATATACATGAAAAAATAATAATTCATAGGAAAACTAATATAATTGAATAGCTTACGTTACCTTTTTGAAAGAGTGTACAAAAGCCGAATTGTTAAAGCAGACGGATGTGGAATGATATAGGGATGTCGTTGCCAGGATTATATAGTAGTTGTCCTAGCTGTCTGTGAAACACATCTCATTTTCCCGCTGGTCATAAAAATAGTTTATGCAATTGAGTGGTTGTGGCAAATCTGCGGAGGGGATAGTAATTTGCTAAGGGTAAATACTATAAAATTATATTTTTTATTTTTTGTTTTAAAATTATTACTATAATTTGCAATTAGGTGGTCCCGGAAAATAGCATTTGGAAATATATAGAGAACAGGATATTGTCTACAAAAATAAGCAAAAAAGCTTTTTATAAACATAAGCATTGTATGAATGAGCGAGTGAATGATGAATTGTAAATATGGTATGAATGATAACATTTATCTCAATTACTCATTGCCTAATAAAAGGCAGATTGTAATTTTATCTTAATAAAATTGATAAACATAAGTATTGGGATAACATTGGTGTTGGCTCACTTATGCCACGCAGTTCGTAACCTTTGATCCAGTTTGAAGGAATCAGAGTGGACTACTTAATGCCGTAACATCGACGAAAATGTTATATCTCGAATATGGTACTATTAAACATCTATTTTTATTATATTCGTTGACAGAGTGAGTGAAAGGTAATTGGAACGCATTAAACATTTTTTGGTAAATTTAATATTTTTTCCTATGTTTTCCAATTATTCCTTTCCATTTACCTGGATCCCTAAGTAACCTCTGAAATGCTGACAATAATCAGTTGTTCAAATAATGGATAAATATACTTTCACAACCGGATATAATCACTTTATTGTAATAGGTAAAATAGAATTTAGTAGGATGGCCCAACTATAGTGAGTTGCTTAGTATACAGCATAATTATCCATCCCTCGGACAATTACAATAAATAAATATAAACATAGTAATTCGAACGACTGAATATAGAAATAAATATACTGCATTAGCAGCTTTATTAGATTTTCACAACCGGGCGCCTCGGAATTCGTCAAATCATGCCTTAACGTTTTACTCCGCAAATTTTTTTTGCTGTAGTTCAGTAAAGATTTCCTACTCATTGCTTTTGAATTGAAGGGAAAGGACTAACGATAAAAGGTAAGCAAGTGGAACAAGAGGGAACTATACACGTTGTGGGTGCCCAAAGGGAGCGAGAAGTTGACAAATCTCACGCCTCCTCAAAGCCTATCTAGTTTCTTCTATGCTCAGTGGCTTTACCCAGCCATGTTTAACGCTCTTCTTGCCTTTAATGTTCATGGGATTCGACACTACAGGACATTGCTTCTCATACTGGTCAATTTTTGTACCTGGGGTGAAATCGGTTACACCAGCGCCATGCTGTTTACTACTAATTACTGCATTCCTCTACGTACATCTCAATATTTACTTCTAGTTAATTTTATATCCATTATGAAAGCCCGTATTCCAAAAGTTATTTCCTTGTTCTATAAAAACACAGACGTCTAACATGAAAAACCTATTGAACAATCTTCAATTGCATCTTCTATAACGCATTCGCTCCAGATTAGATTTTCGAAAATCAAAACATCTGTGAATGATCTCGTAACCACTGACTTACTCCACGGCTGCACCAGAAAAGCGTTGGTTTTGTTCACATCTATCTTCAATCCAGTTACTAATCTACAAAAAAGTCGAACATCAAACGTCAGCAACAAAACCCTTTATAATTATCTTTATATACCCTGCGTTCTTTATACCATCCCTTTCAAGTTTATGAAATTCCATTGAAATTGAATGACTTCAAGTTTTTTGTAATTCGATTTTCTATTGTAATGGGGAAACATCGTGTAAATTAATTACTTTGCCTGACCAGTTTTTACGTTGATATGTTCTGTGAATGTGGGTGTTTTATTCAAACTTGCCCTTTAATAAAGTTTTGTGGACCTGGAATGTTAAAGGCTGATACTCAAGCATTCTATATAGTATGGGAGCCAGGACTTCTCTTCAAACTTAAACCCACAACTACATGAGCATACTACATCTAATTTTAAAATATTTTCTATTTAAATGGTTTTTCGCTGTCCGACGACGACAAGCTTTTTCTTACCTTATAGAAATTATTCCCAATGTCCCTCAGAAGCTTACTCTACACCAGTGCTGTATACTCTACATATTCCTGATTTATCAGCATTCTCTGCAAACAGACAAAAATAAATTTCCACACACAGCCATAAATCCGTCCATTGTACAGCTACTCTTACAGTTAATTTTGAAACTTTTTACAAGCATGCATTATAAGTAATATAATTGTAAATATTTCAAACGATACCTTTTACAGCTTGTATAAATTATTATTTGTTTAAATATTGTTTTCTTAGAGATCACAACTTGGAGAAAAACCATTACAAGCTGGCTTACTAACATATACATGCATATTATAAAACTGAAATTTGCGAATGTTTTTTGGGAATAATTCGTTTTAATAAATGCTTTAATTAATCCACAAAAGTTTTTTGAATATGTGCATTAACAAACTCTCTATATTATGGACATCACCATAACAATTTTAGTTTCAAATCTGTTTAAATTGCGTATAAAATGTACATATATATCTCTGAATTCATCAATGTGAAATTATCATCTTTTACTAGAAACTTTATGATTTTGACACTGCTTGTTATCAATCATGTTTCTCAACAGTGATAGTTGCGCTACCAACAGAAGTAAATCATGGTTTGAGGAATGTTTTTGCTAAACTTTATCATCACTGAAGTGTCCCAAATATTAATATTTTATTACCCTGACAGCAGTTAAGTATAAATAAATATGGCATTAAAGTGATTCCTTTAAACTGGATCAAAGGTTACAAACTGCTTGGCATAAATGGGCCAACTGCAATGTTATCCCAATACCTATGTTTATAAAAAGCTTTTTAGCTTCTTTTTGTAGACGATATCCTAATACCTATATATTTCCAAACGTTGTGTTACGGATTAAGTGATTATCTCTGATAAAGGTGAGGTTACTTAGCCATGCTGGTTAATATTCATGGATAATTGGAAGGCAGAGAAAAAAATATTACATTTAGTAAAAAATGCTAAATATATTTCAATTTTCTTTTACTCACGCACATTACCATTATAATAAAGGTAGATGACCAATCGAACTTATTAGAGATTCATAATCGCCAATATTACGATGGTTGGTCACCATATTCCTTTCCAAAAGCAAAGCATCCACCCCCCTTACTATTCTTAAATAAATTTACATTGAAGATTAAAATTGGCATAGTGAAATTAAACTCCACATAAATAAAAAGGTTAGCCCCCTACCCGAGCCCCATACAACAACTCAATTGCATAAACTATTTTTATGACCAGCGGGAAAATGAGATGTGTTTCACAGACAGCTAGGACAACTACTATATAATCCTGGCAACGACATCCCTATATCATTCCACATCTGTCTGCTTTAACAATTCGGCTTTTGTACTCTCTTTCAATAAGGTAACGTATGCTATTCAAATATATTAGTTTTCATATAAATTATTTTTGTTTCTTGTAAATGATTTACATTAAGAACATTTAACGTACTTGATAACTTACACAAACTAAGAAGATGTTTATTAATTAAAGTCGAGAAAGAATGTGTTATGATTAAACATTCAGTCTTCTTAGATCCAAGCACCAGTGGCCTCTCTTGTATAGATTTGGTAATATGATATGATATATAGTATAAAAACAGGACTTATACGAATAATAAAAAGTAATCGTGAAAAAATCCATACTGTTCCATTTAACTAGCCTACTTTTTCTACTTCCACTTTTAATCTTTCTCAAGTCGGAAACTATTTAAGATTTTTACTATGAAGCTGAGTTTTTTGACCCAAGGTTAAAGATACATGGAATACGTAAGTTTTCCTAAGTCCTATTTTTACGAATATTCCTTTTTATTATTGTATGAGATTATTTATTTTGATTATTAATATTTTTTCTTTTATGTGTAAAATATAAATAATAACAATAATAATCGAGTAATACTAATAATTTATGTCGTAAATGGTCTTAGTGTTCACATAACAATATAATATGGCCGATGTTTATTTACTTTCTTCATCTTTTTTTTCTTCCTTCTTATGTTCCTGGTGTTATTAATTTCAGAAATGAAGATGTTTGGAGTGGTTTCTCTAGCAGTCCTAGCAGTAATCTCAAGTGTTGCTAGCTATCCTCTTGAATTTGATGAAGATCAACAAGTCTACTTTGTACCTCAGGTAATATAAAATGTTTATTTTCAGGGGTGTAGCCAAAAATTCATGTTTTAATGAGTAGTAGCATTATTATATCATAGGATTATTACTTGGTCCAATTGAGAGGGAGAGAAGATCACCTAAATTTAATGGCTTTATTGATTATTAGATCCATTCTTGTATACTCTAGTTATTCATATTTTACATATTTTAAAGTAACAATTTTAGTTTATATTTTTTGTGGACAAATAAATTTTCCTCCGCTATTGACATTATTATTTCTACAGGATTATTACCTGGACCATTTGAGAGAGAGAAGATCACCTCAATTTAAAGCCACTGGTGGTGGCTCAGAACATGCTGGCTCTGTCAGACTGACTGGTGAAAGAAATGTGTTTGACAATGGCAAAACTGCAGTGGACGCTAACGGTTTTGTGCAGAGGGACTATATGCGAGGGTTTCCCTCTGAAAACAGATTCGGTGCTGGAGCAACAGTCACCCATAACTTGTACAAGGGCAGGCATGGAGAGTTAGAGGCCTTTGCGGGCTATCGGAGAGAATGGAATACTCCTAGCAAGCACAATGCCATGGGTGGATTAACTTGGAAATTTTAGTGAAAATATACTGATTAAGCAAAAGTCTGTGATTATTATGGGCCAATTAACGTTTTATCTCTGCCATTTAATTAAAGCCATGTTTTATTTTTATGAATATAATGGCAATAAAATTTAAAACATTTTCAGTCCTAATTAATAGTAATTCAATAGACAATCAGTCAAAAGTCAGCGACTAACATATAAAATGTAAACTTTTTTACAAAAGACTAAAAATTGTGAAAAAAAAACGTTTTCCGCAAATATTTTATGTACATATGTAAATACTATTATTGTTTTTATTTCACTGTTAATGTATAATGACAATTATTATTCTGTGTGATGAAAATTTTACTTGATTTTTCGATTCAATAAAAAATAAGTTTTAAAATATATATGTTGTTTATATTAATTTTAAAACGTATTATACACCTTCTCACCGTTCGATGGGGCGTCAAACCCATCAAAGGTCGCATCACAATAGGGACCAACGTATACCGCAAGGTTGCATCGAACCGGGGTGAAGAGCTGATCCGTTACGAGGGCCCCTTTTGGGTGGTTGCGAATCGCGACCACAATATCGTAACCATACAGAGTGTTCGCGAACAGCGGAAGCGCAGGAACGTGCATGTAGATCAGCTTAAAATACCAGCGGGGACATCCTCCCAGCGAGAGTCTCAGGTGACGCCCTCACTCCCATACACTCCTCACTCCAGATCATTAATCTATATCAGCGAATGTATTGTGAACAAGATCGAATAGCGTATTTATCTTGATGTAGAGTATTTTTCTTTTTGTTTGTTCGTTTAGCTTTCATTTTTACCATTTATAGTCTGTGTATGAAGGTTTCTGTTTTTTTTTAATTTATGATGTAAGGCAATAATTTATTGTCCGCTAAGCGTATAGGAGTACGATACTCTATCAATTGTACATAGCCCGCTGTTAAGTTCCCGACGGATGGTCGGGAACTGGCAGGGGGGAGTTAAACTCAGAGGCAGCTCTTTATTGGAAACTAATGCGATCATGGGGCGTAAACATCCAAGAAGAGAATATGTAGGATTACAGATAGAATTAAAGGCAGTCTATTTGAGAACTCGAGTTAGTCTTTTGTTCCTGTTTTCCTTCTCTTTTCTTTATCACATCTTACCCGGTGGTGAATAACTTATATATGGATATATATTGCTGAATAAATTGGAAGCAGCTAACAAGGTTGTAACATGATTGCCGGAAGTTCGTGTTAACGAACTACAGAAATTCAAGGCGGAGGAAGTAACAATTCAAGTCAGTGAGAAGGTAGTCAATATTGATGGACTGGGTGGCAAAAATCCTATGAAATGCTGTAGCATCTCTTAAGGCCTGGAGAAGAAGCAGACGAGATAATAGCACCTGATATAGGACGTAAGGACTCATATTCCTTTGCCAGATCATCATCCAGCCTCGAAAATTGAAGCAAAATTGGTAATTCATTGGGGTACTGACATTGTCAAGTCAGATAAAGGTCCATCTCTTATCATGATCGTCGGTGGGTCTGACGCTTTTAAAGCCTTCAGATTAGGTCTGTCAGCAGATGAGACTGTACATGAATGCAAATTGGGTGACTTCCCTGATCCCTCCCTCCTCCCCTTAGAGAAGAGGTGACATTCGTGAAGGTGAATTCAAGGGATTCCTTAGCTCTATAAACGTATATATTATGGTTGTATATTGTAAATAGGGTTGGCATCATAGAGTGAATGTTCTATTGTAATATTTATTGAATGAGATCTCTTACAAATTTGAATTTTTCTATAAAATGGGAGAGCCACTGTAGCGACCGCTAACTACATAAGATAAATCACCCTATACTCTATTATATATGTAATGAAAGTGTTCTCTCTTTAATTTGAATTTGCCGTGCTGCTTCCACTTGCTGCCACCAGTTGGAGCAGCCAGCATATAGAGAAGGTTATGTTAGGTAACAGAATATGTAAATAGAAAGGTGATAGTTATAAGCTGTAATTGTCGTTTCTTTTTTTACAGGTAAGATTGTGTAAATCAATATTAATAATTGTTATAATGTAATATATAGTGAATAAAATTGCTAACTTTGTTTACAGAGAAACTGATTTCAGTTTATTCGCCCCACCTTCAATAATTGTCTTACATATATATATATATATATATAAGTTAAAGCCAGAGGCAAGTTTATGTTATGAGGTAAACAACCCATGATCCTATGTAGGTCGGATTGCTAAAGACAATAAAGTAGTCTCTTTACAGAAGTTCAAGAGTGTAGTTCGTTTCCCTCTTTCCTATTATTTCTTAAAGCTTAACCTCCGACAATTAACTGGTGCCGAAACCCGGGAACCTAGTACGGCGAAGCGAAAAGTAATAATTTTCTTTTCTTTATTTTTTTTTCGTTCTTTCGCTTCACGTTTTTTTCTCTCTCAATAAAATGCCAGAGGGAGTGTTACGACCCCCAGTGCTTAGTGCGGCAACAGATATACCGCAGTTACCTCAAACGACCATGGCAGCGGCTCACGCGAATACATTGGCGTGGATGAAGATCCAGGCGATTACGGCTCAGGACATGAGGAAGTCGATTTCGGATCTGGAAAGATTCACAGGCGAGACCGGGGAACTAAATCATTTCCTTAAAGGGGGTGACCGGCTGATTACGCGGATAGAGGGGAAACGGTCGGAGGACCTGATAACGGAAGGGGACGCAGAATCGCTGAGGGCAGCTCTGGTGTGCAGAGTGAAGCGGAGTGTCCTGAACATGGTCCAGGCCGACGAGGAGACCTCGTGGAACGTAGTGAAGGAGCGGCTGAAGAAGGCGTTCGGTGGGGGAAGATGGACCCCGGAAGAGGACATTTTTAAACTCTTCAGGGAAACGAAGAGACACCAGCAGGCGAACGGGCAGTACGCCGGAACGATGCTGGCAAGAAGTAAACAATAGTGTGAAAGTCGGGGATAGCGCTCTGCCTATAATCAGAGTCGTGAGGGGAGTGAAGTGTCTAGTTGATACTGGGAGTACCAACACTATAATGTGTCGGGAGACACTAGAGAGGATGTGTGAAGGAGAGAGGATGCCCCAAATACAGGTATGCTCTTGTAACTTGATCACCCTGGGGGGCCCCTGTAAGGTCGAAGGGGAGGCAGTAATAGGGCTAAATAGATGGGAACGCGATAAGGAGAGTTTAACAGTTCACGTGGTAGGAAAGATGCCCCGGGAATATGGAGGGATAATAGGTTGCGATTTGCTAGGTAAAGTAGGAGCAAAGGTTAGGAACGAAAAGGGGCGATGGGACATTCGAATAGGTAAGGTAAGGTATAGGTGCCTGGGACTAGGGAGAGAAGTAGGGCGAAATGGGGGGGGGGGCGCGAGTAGGAGCGCTAAAGCAAGCAGAAGATTGGAAAGGGGAGCTTAAGAGAAAATACATAGATATTTTCTTCAAGGAAGGCGAGCGATTGGGGCTCACAGGTAGAACTGTACACGAGATTCCGCTAAAGCAAGACAGGGTGTGCTATGTGAAGGAGCGCAGGTATCCGCAGGCTCTGAGGCACCACATTCGTGGGGAGCTTGACAACCTGAAGAAGCACGGGATTATAGTGGACAGTACATCGCCATATAACAGCCCCCTGTGGGCCGTCAAGAAAAAGAATGAGGAAGGTGGGAGTCCAGACAAATATAGAGTCGTAGTGGACTACAGAAAACTTATTGAAAATACGGTGGATGAAAAATATCCAATCCCCAGGTTCGACGACATTTTGGACAGGCTGAGTGGGGCGAAGATATTTAGCACTCTAGATCTTAAAGCGGGGTATCACTAGATTCAAATGCACCCTAGAGACCGACACAAGACGGCATTCACGTTTGAGAGAGGCCACTATGAGTTTACGAGGATGCCATTTGGCCTGAAGAATGCACCCATTACGTTCCAGCGGCTCATGGATGAGTTTCTACGAGGGATAGACGAGTCCGTATGCCAAATATATATGGATGACCTCTTGATATTCAGTGCGACCGACGCACTACATGCGGATCACCTGCGGATGGTATTCGATCGCGTGAGGCAATTTGGCTTGAAATTGTCAGACGAAAAGTCCCGTCTAGGCCAAGAGGTTATCAGTTTTTTGGGGCATACGATCTCTAAGGAGGGAGTGAGACCCGATGCCGGGAAGGTGGCAGCGATTCAGAAGATGGTGGTTCCGTCGGACGTTAAAGGGATCCGGCGCCTGCTGGGTACGCTTAACTATTACAGGAGATTTGTCCCCGAAATGGCGGCTTGTTTGGTACTCCTAAACAATCTCCTGAAGAAAGGTCAGAAGGTGGTCATCAACCCAGACATCGAGGCGAATTTTCGGAAGTGCATGGATCGTCTCCAGGAACACCCGGTTCTGGCATTTCCCGACTTCACGAAGCAGTTCACAATCACGACGGATGCCAGTGAATACGCCTTGGGAGCGGTTCTGTCACAGGCGGGGCGCACAGGGGACCGTCCCGTAGCGTACGCCAGTAGGCGCCTCACCGAGGCGGAAAGTAGGTATAGCGCGCTAGAGCGGGAATTATTAGGGATAGTCTGGGCGATAGACCATTTCCGGCCCTGCGTGTTCGGGAGAAGGTTCCGGGTGCACACTGACCGGGTGCACAAACCGTTACAGTGGGTTGGTAAATTAAAAGAGTCGTCGGCGAGGGTCATGCGTTGGAAGGAGTTCCTCAGCCAATACAACTTGGAGGTTATATATAAGCCCGGTAAGAAAAACGTCGTGGCGGACTGGCTGTCCCGGGCGATCGTGGTCAACGCACTCGACCAAGATCAGGGGGAATCCTCCCGGGACGGAAGGCAGTTCTTGCGAGAATGGACGCCAGAGGAAGAAGAAGACCAACAGGAACCAGGGTCTACGGATTTGGTACCGTCGGCAGGAGGAGAGAGCTCAATGGACGACAGGCCTGCGGACATGGAAGAGCGGGAAGAAATTATCAATGATAAGTGCCGCCAGATAGTCTGGAAGAAGAAGACCTTCGGCCCCATGAAAATAGCACATGATAGTTCTCCACGATCGACCACCACAACCATATGGTCCGCTCCAGGGGCGAACAATGACCAAATTAGTCGTACCCTTAATGATGCTTCCACACCAGGGAAGACCCATTTTCTTTACGTCGGGAACGCAACCATATGGGAGAAAATTAAGCGACTTTGGAGGGCGGAGCAGATTGGGGTTGACCGAACATTTGTACGGTGTACCATGATGGTAGAGACCATCCCGGATGAGCCAACGCAGAAGGAGATCACGCTAGCGTACCATCAGGGCAAAACAAACCACCGGGGAGAACAAGAGACGGCTCAGGCGTTGAGGCGGAAGTATTTCTGGTGGGGGATGCGAAAGACAATCCAGGAAACACTAGCTGCGTGCGAAGTTTGTCACCGTACCAAATATGACAGGCACCCACCGACCGGGCAACAAGTCGAGACTCCCACGGCGCTAACACCACTCACTGACCTTCAAGTGGATACCTTCACTTGGCGGGGACACAAGTGGGTCACCATGGTTGACCTTTTTAGTAAAATGGCTATGGCATACCCTATTCGGGAAAAGTCATCGGAAGCAGTACTAGGCGCGCTGAGGCGTTGGTTCCAATTTTACGGCGTCCCAGATCGGATAGCGTCGGACGGTGGAAAGGAGTTTGATAACGCCGACGTGTGGAAAGAGATGAAGGCTCTAGACGTGATGTGGCACGTCAATACCCCAGGGCATCCAAAGAGCCGAGGAGGAATTGAGCGTTTCACAGTACCTTGGGCGATCATCTCCGCGTCTACAATGCCAACAAAGGGTTGGAACCGGCAGAGGCAATGCCTAGGGCGGTCATTGCATATAACCATTCTGTTCACACTGCCACCGGGTTTTCACCCTTTGAAATCCTTTTCGGACTTCGTGGGCGTCGCCGAGACACGAGTAGAACGGTGGTGGGAGACGAGACGTCCGCACAACTCACCACCAACCGCGTGGAACTAGGGAAATTATAGGGGAAGGTGTACGCGAAAATTACCGCGGAAAAATCCAGGAGGGTGTTGAGGGAGAACGCGGGCGTCAAACCACTAGAAGGGTGCGTTGCGATAGGCACTACGGTTTATCGTAAGATCGGTTCCAATAGGAGTAAGGAGGTGTCCCGTTATGAGGGTCCCTTCCGGGTGATCACGATTCGTGAACACAATTTGGTGACCATCCAAAGTGTTCATGAACCCACGAAGAGGAGAACTGTCCATCTCGAGCAGTTAAAGCTTCTAGTGGGGAAGCCATCCAAATAGGAAATTGACTCTAATTTTCTCACTCCTGCACACATCTCTTTTGATTTTTGGTGGCATTTCCAGATACATGTTTTTTTTATTTTATCGTTTTAACCTTGTACCACATTGGATAAAGTTATGTTCTGTTTTTATGATTATAAGACAGTGTTGTGCTGCTCTAGGCGAGCAGGAAATTATTATGTCAGAACTGTATATAATTAGCATATATTAAGTTATCCCGACGGATGGTCAGGAACTGGCAGGGGAAGTTAAAGCCAGAGGCAAGTTTATGTTGTAAACTAATACGATCATGGGAGGTAAACAACCCATGATCATATGTAGGTCGGATTGCTAAAAACAATAAAGTAGTCTCTTTACAGAAGTTCAAGAGTGTAGTTCGTTTCCCTCTTTCCTATTATTTCTTAAAGCTTAACCTCCGACAATTAACTTATATATATATGTAATGAAAGTGATCTCTCTTTCATTTGAATTTGCCGTGCTGCTTCCACTGGCCCCCACCAGATGGAGCATCAGTTATCAGATAGAGAAGGTTATGTGAGATAACAGAACATATAATAGTGTGTAAAATAAAATAGTGTAAATAGAGAATTGATAGTTAGAAACTGTAATTGTCGTTTCTTTGTTTACAGGTAAGATTGTGTAAATCAATATTAATAATTGTTATAATATAATATATAGTGAATAAAATTGCTAACTTTGTTTACAGAGAAACTGATTTCAGTTTATTCACCCCACCTTCAATAATTGTCTTACAAAACGACAATAGGAGTTACAATGGCGAAAAGACTGCAATTCACCATTAACTTTGTGGGATCACCGAAGGATAAGAAGACAAATGTTCTCTCAATTACCACAATTAAGACAGAGAAAAATGAAGAATATGTGTTGCCCCTAGAGAAAAGCTTTATGAGTGATCATGAAGAATTGACTAAGACACTTATTTATAAAAGATTGAGGAACAGTTTTACTCAAAGAGGTCAACAGAAGAGTGTGTGGATTACATTAACCGAGAAAATGAACACAATATATTTTGATGAAGAAGGTAATGTAATGTTTGATAATTTATATTTAGAACAAGTAGTGAATAAAGATAAGATGGTTGAATCCACACAAAATAAAGAGAATGAGCTAAATTTAAAACATATAGCAGAGAAGTTCATGGTTGAGAAGTTTACATGTAAACACTCAAATGCTAAACAGTGGCTAGAGATGTTTGAGAAAGAATGTAGAAGATGTGGAATCAATGCAGACAGTAATATGATTGAGATATTAAGGTTGTTTTTGGAAAAGTCATGCTTAGACTGGTACTCAGCAACCCTAACAATATTAACAATGGACTCTGTGTGGTCTGAGTGGAAAGAAAAATTTTTGGAAACTTTTGAAGACCAAGGATGGAGTACAGGAATGCATGCTATATCATATAGGTTTAAAGAAGGTCTACTGATGGAATACGCCATGAAAAAAGAGAAATTATTGTTAGATATGGATGAGAATATTAGTTCACAGACTTTAGTGATGCTTATAGCTGCAGGCTTACCTGAGTTCATTAGAAATAAGTTAGATAAGGAAAAATGTGAGAATTCGACCAAATTACTTCATGAAATTAGAAAATGTGAGGGTCTAGCGAACAAAAATAATTTTATGAAAAAGAAAGATGAAAAACTTTTTAGTAAAAATAAATTTCAAGAAAAAAGGCCATGCAATAATTGTGAACAATTAAACAAAGGCATCAGATATCATCCAGAAGCTTCATGCTGGTTTAAAAAGAGAGACAAATATGAAACTAGAATACTGGGAAGCAACTCAGTATTAGAAGTAGATCTAAATACAGAACAAAAAAACGAATAATCACACCATTGATTAAAGTAAAAATATTATTAGAAGAGAAGTTACAGGTAAATGGGACATATGATCCAGGATCCCAAGTCTCTCTAATAAATACAAAATTAATTAAGATAAAGAAAAAAACAGAAGATGTTAATAAGATATATTTAAAAACAGTCAATGGTGTGACACAAACAAAAGGTTTAGTAACCATAAAAGTGAAAATTTTTGAGATAGAAAAATATGTTGATGTGTTCATTGTAGAGAGAGATGATTTTGAAGATTTTCTTATAGGATTAGATATTATCAAAAAATTTAGATTAATTCAAAATGAGAATCTACAAA
The DNA here is from genome assembly GCA_930367205.1 of Acanthosoma haemorrhoidale. Taxonomy (NCBI): domain Eukaryota; kingdom Metazoa; phylum Arthropoda; class Insecta; order Hemiptera; family Acanthosomatidae; genus Acanthosoma; species Acanthosoma haemorrhoidale. The sequence goes on from OV884012.1 coordinate 95,879,028, forward strand.
TATTACAGAAGAAAGAAGATGAAACAGGAAATACTGAGAAAAAGAAAGAAAAAAATGAAGAAGTTAAAGTGAATTTTAATGAACATATCGAAGAAGACGGGTTCAAAATAAAATTAGATCACTTAGATAATATGAGAAAGATTACGATAGAAAGACTGATAGAAAAGTACAGTACAGTATTTGCCAGGAACAAATATGATGTGGGCACGGTTAAGGATTACGAAGCTAGAATTGACTTACTGGTGGACAGATTCTGCAGCAAAAGGCCTTATAGATGCACTATAGCAGATAAGAAGGAAATAGAAGATCAGGTGGCAAAATTATTACAAAATGATCTAATTGAAGAGTCCTATAGTCCATTCGCAGCCCCCGTAACCTTAGCATTCAAAAGAGATGAAAACAAGCGATCAAGATTATGTATAGATTTTCGTGAATTGAACAAACTAGTTATACCACAAGCTCAACCATTCCCATTAATAGATGATTTAATAATACAAACAAGAAACTGCAAATACTTCACCACACTAGATATAAATTCCGCTTTTTGGTCAATTCCATTACGCATTGAAGATAGACAGAAAACAGGATTTGTCACACAAGAAGGGCACTTCCAATGGACATGCCTACCCTATGGTTTAAAGACATCACCAGCTATTTTCCAAAGAATTTTATCCAACATCTTAAGAAAGCACAATTTAAAAGACTTTTCAGAAAATTATATAGATGACATCTTAATTTTTTCGAAATCATTCACAGAACATATAGAACATATAGAAAAAGTAATAAAAGCAATAGTCAATGAAGGTTTCCGATTAAAATTTAAAAAATGTACATTTGCAGCAGAATCAGCAAAATACCTTGGACACATAATACAACACAATACAGTAAGACCAATAAAGGACAACTTAATTTCAATAAAAAACTTTCCAACTCCAAAAACCCAAAAGAACATCAGACAATTTTTAGGAAAAATTAATTTTTATCACGAGTATATACCAAAAAGCTCGATATTGCTAGATCCACTGCATAAATTATTAAGGAAAAATGAAAAATTCTTATGGACGGAAGAGTGTGAAAAATCCTTTGCAGAAGTAAAGAAATTGCTATGTTCCCAACCAGTGTTAGAAATATTTGATAATGATTTACCAATAAGAATTTATACAGATGCATCTCTAGAAGGTATTGGTGCAGTTTTGAAACAAGTACAAAACAATGGAAAAGAAAAGCCAGTAGCATACTTTTCAAAAAAATTAAGCGAACCGCAAAAAAGGAAAAAAGCAATTTATTTAGAGTGTTTGGCAATCAAAGAGGCATTAAAATATTGGCAATACTGGTTAATTGGAAGAAAATTCACTGTATTTTCAGATCACAAACCATTAGAAAATTTAAACATAAGAGCAAGAACGGATGAAGAACTTGGTGAATTAACTTACTATTTGTCACAATACAATTTTGAAATTAAATACATTCCGGGAAAGGATAATACCGAAGCAGATAGTTTGAGCAGAAACCCGGTATTAGAACCAATTGAAAATAAAGAAGAAATCCTAAAAATAGTTAATTTGATAAAAATACAAGAAATTAAAAAAGATCAAGAGGAAAATAGAATATTACAAAACACCAAAACAAAATTAATAGAAAAAGATGGAGTGTTCTATAAAAAAGTAAGAAATAAAGAAAAGATAATTTTATCTGAAAACTTAAGTTTAGAATTCATTAAAGAAATACATTCTGAATGGTGCCATATAGGAATTAAACAAATGATGAATAGGGTATGCCTTTATTACACAGCAAAAAATATAACTGCAAATATAAAAAAAGTATGTAAAACCTGTGAAATATGTATTAAAAACAAATCCAGAGGGCAAGAAAAATATGGGCTAATGTCACAACTAGGGCCAGCAACAAAACCATTCGAAATAATGTCAATCGACACCATTGGAGGTTTTGGAGGACAACGATCAACAAAAAGATACCTCCACCTGCTTATTGACCACTTCACAAGATATGCATTCATTTCAACATCAAAAACTCAGAGTGCCACTGACTTCATCAAGTTAGTAAATAATGTGCTGGAAACAGAGAAAATAGGTATAATACTTACAGATCAATACCCAGGAATCAACTCAAGAGAATTCAAAGATTTCCTAAGGGAAAAGGAGGTTCGATTGATATTTACAGCAATTAATGCACCCTTTTCCAATGGTTTAAATGAGAGACTAAATCAAACTCTAGTCAATAAAATCAGATGTAAAATGAACGAAAAAGGGAAGAAAAGAGCCTGGACAACAGTCGCTAAAGAATGTGTGGATAAATATAATGAAACAGAACATACAGTAACCGGTTTTCCACCCAAGTATTTATTGGATGGCACAGATACTAGCATTTTACCTGAAGAATTAAAAAAAAGAAACAATAAAGAAAACTGGATGAATGACAGTAAATTAGCCTTAGAAAGAACAAAAAAGTCTCATGAATACAACAAGAAAATATTTGATAAATCAAGAAAACATTGGGAATTTAACACAGGAGATACAGTATATATAGAAAATGGCAACAAATTGAACAGGAATAAACTAGATGAATTAAAAATTGGTCCCTTTGAAATAACAGAAAAGATATCAAATTCAATATATAAAATAAATACCGGAAGAGGAAAGCAAGAAACTGGATTCTTTCACATAACAAAATTACTTCCGATATTACCAGACTGAAAATTTTCAAAGAATTTTCACCTCAGAGAGGGGAGATGTAATGAAAGTGATCTCTCTTTCATTTGAATTTGCCGTGCTGCTTCCACTGGCCCCCACCAGATGGAGCATCAGTTATCAGATAGAGAAGGTTATGTGAGATAACAGAACATATAATAGTGTGTAAAATAAAATAGTGTAAATAGAGAATTGATAGTTAGAAACTGTAATTGTCGTTTCTTTGTTTACAGGTAAGATTGTGTAAATCAATATTAATAATTGTTATAATATAATATATAGTGAATAAAATTGCTAACTTTGTTTACAGAGAAACTGATTTCAGTTTATTCACCCCACCTTCAATAATTGTCTTACATATATATATATAAGTTAACTGGGGAGCCTACTATGAGGAGATAACATAGATAAGGCTCCCCAGCTAATCCTCTCAAGGCATTAGCCAACGTATATATAGGAGTAGGAATATAAATAAAGGCTCATTCTCAACCTAACCATCGTGTCGTTCATTACCTCTTCCCCTTTTTAATCTCCAAGTTTCAGTCTATCATAAGTGGTGCCAAAACCCGGGAGTGTTATCGTTCCGTAGCGTTATCGTCGCGTGAGTTTTTTTCTCTCTCAATTACGGAATGCCGGAGGGAGTAATCAGGCCAGCGGTGCTCAACGCAGCAGCTGACATACCGCAACTTCCTCAATCGACCATGGCACCCGCTCATGCCAACACCATGGCATGGATGAAGATTCAGGCGATCACAGCACAGGATGTGAGGAAAGCAATCTCCGACCTAGCGAGGTTTGCCGGTGAGACAGGAGAGTTGAATCACTTCCTGAAGGGAGGGGACAGGTTAATGTCACGGATAGAGGGCAAGCGAGCAGAGACCTAATCACCGAAGGGGATGCTGAGTCGCTGAGGGCAGCGCTAGTGTGCAGGGTGAAGAGGAGCATCCTAAACATGATCCAGGCGGACGAGGAGACCCCATGGATGGCCATAAAGGAACGGTTGAAGAAAGCGTTTGGAGGGAGAAGGTGGACATCTGAGGAGGACATTTTTAAGATGTTCCGAGAGACTAAGAAGCCCCACCAGACAAACGGACACTACGCTGGAAATCTCCTAGCAAAATACAATAACATCACGGAGAAGATGAGGGAGTCTGCAAGCGCGCCTGAGGTGGAGGCATGGATGGCGTTCCTATCAACTATATTGAAGGTTCAGTTGGCAAAGGAAACGGGAAAAAAGGAGGGACTCCCGAGAGAACGCACGTTCCTGGAGTGTGCCCAGGAGATAGTGGACGCCAGCGCCAGGGAGGAGGAAGGCGCGGGATACGAAAGAGACGTGAAGAGAGTCACGTACAGAAGGAGCCCGCCAAGACAGAGTGGACACAGCCGGGGAATGGAAAGACGGACCGGCAGAGGGCAGGACGAGAGGAGGAGGAAGCAGGAGGGAAGGTGCTTCGAATGTAATCGTCCGGGACACGTGGCAGCTCAGTGCGGCCAGGTCAAATGTTTCGAATGCGGGAGACAGGGGCATATGGCCAGGAATTGCCCTAGACGCAATACCAGAGGCGACAGGAGGGGATTCCGTCCGGAACCCATGGAGGTGAATCAGCAGGAGTGGACCCCACGGAGACAGGCCGGACGAGCCGCGACCCCCTACTCGAGCGGAGAGTCTTCAGGAAATGAAAGCGGTCGGTTGGAGCGCAGCGCCCCGACGTCGAGACACAAGGTAAGTGGGGGGGGTCCCGTGGTACTCCCTGCTTATGGCAACACAAAAAAAGTTGCAACTTCTCCTCGAATTGGTCTTGATGAGGAAAAGAATCATCTCAATGACAAAGGCCAGAATAGACTGCCAGAAACATGGGAAGAAAACATAAAGGTTTTCCAATTTTGATAAAACCATCAACACCCTACCACCAGGCAGCCACTGCTATTTTTAATCACTCTTTGGTAAGTGATATTATTTTACGATAAAATGCCATGGATGTTAGAAAATGATGCCTATGTGAATCCTAAAGCCATGCCATAAATGATCATTGACAAAACCAGAAATGGTACAAAAAAAAATATATGCATGTAAAATAACGAATCTTCGTGAAAAAAAACAATACATCATTTAACATAACCTAATTAAATGTTCTTCACTTTTGAGATAAGAAAGGTTATCAGCGTAGCGTTGTGTTTAAATGCCGTTTTTACCACGAGGCATGGTATTAAAACATTATATGGTATTACAAATTGTTACAATTTATGTTGTAAAAACCTATGTTCATTATCGTTAAGATTAGGGATCGCAATTGCAGAAATAAAATTAGCGGGGAAACAAAATTTCTTGGTTTATGTTAATCAGAGATTATTTATGTCCACTCATAAAAGCCAACTGTATAAAATGATTCAACATATTAAAAACAGTAAGGGGTGCTGGGAGAGCAAGTATGACCATGGTTAACCACAGAAAAATACCCTGACCTGCGCTATTATTTAAATAATCCCTAATTTTATTGATTTTTACAAATGAATTATATTCTAATTATTCAGGCCAAACGACGAATACTTGAGATTATATTTTTTTTATTTGTTGACATTTTCTTATCATTCATTCTTATCTTAATATCTTATTATCAAGTTCATGAGCACTTTTGAGTATTTTCAATGTGTTTGAACTTTGTTCTAGGTTGGATATGGATAGGTTGTTCTAATAATGGATATTTAATATTTAATAATGGATACTGCTCGAAATCATCCTCCATTTACGATATTGATTATTCCAAGACATAGCCAATATCATGTAGCAAATATATGCTGGGCGTGAAGGAGCGTTCCATTACAAAAATAAACAACCACGATGCTGTTTGGTGTTAAATGAATGATATCCAATGGAGTGAAAGGAAGAATAATATGGAATCAGAAATGGATTTATTAATAGGGCTGTTATTGCGGTCTTATGACGTGATGCAGATAAATATCCATTTGTTTGGTTAGCTCGTATTACCCGAATGTGTACCGTTGACTGTGTAGCTAGCTTGGTTATCTAGCCGACCCTGGCATTCCAATTAGAAGTAGCCTCTAATCAGAAGTGAAGCAGACGGCACGGCCAACTACGAATTTACATATAGTCTTCAGGCAGTTTCATCGGCTCATCACCATTTCCATCTCTTCAGGAATGTATATTGAATACGCAAAAAGCTTTAAAATCTTTGAAGGGTTAATTAATGAAGCTCATAAATTTATTTCTTGTATCATGCTCGAAGTACATCAGTGAGTCCTAAAGTAATTCCTTTCTTTCCTTTAATTCCACCTCTTCCTTTTATACTCATTTATAACATTTTAATATTATTCTATTTTTAATATTTCATTTTATAGTTATTTATAACTTCATAAATGATTTATAAACAATTGTCTCAAACAATTATTATGCATTTATTTATTTTTACAGATAATTCCTTCATGTCGATCTATTTTTAAGTTTTGGGCTATTTTTACGTAAGGAGCATTTGTTTTTTCTTTAATAATTATTTCATGAATATCTTCACTTCTTTATTCTGGTTTTGTTAAAAGTAAAGGATGACATTTTAAAGATTAAAACATTTTTACTAATAAATTGAATAATCGTCTTACCACATAAGTTTTATTTCTTTGAATCATGTTAAATGCTGCCAGCATATTTACAGATGCACAATGAATTATGACTTCATTTTTCAAAGCTCTCACTGGTGCTTCTTATGTAGAGAGAAAAGTATAAGTACTAATTGCCTCAGCTGTGGATTGAAATAAATTATTAGGTTATAAATGATTCATGATTGTAGAGATTGGTGCATTAGGACAGAGGAACATAGTGTATCCATCATTTACATGATTTTTACTGCGCATATCTGTTTAAGCGTTTTTCGTTGGTGAGAGATAAGTCAATGTTAATTTCATGTGATATTGCTGTCAGCTCATTAGTTTGCTTTCCAATACCAGGATTTAATGGAGAATTCATAAAATATTTGAAAATGGCATTTATTTGATTAATTGTTACAAAATTATAGATGAGACGAGGTTATGTATAAGACGCGGGTATGAAAGCTAATTCTATGTATTTATGAAAGTGAACCCGTTGCTTGGTGTGCCGTCGGTGGGTGAGTTCATCCGCCGGAGACACATTAAGTTTTTGACTCGTTGCAGCACCTGACAAACCCAGTGTTTAACACTATGACCCCACCACCCCTCCCGCATAGATGGCAACAGACTGTCGGGGGAAAATTAGGTGAAGAGTTAATATGTAATTAGTTTTAAGGTTGATCTAAAAGGTGAGCCTCATCACCTTTATTAGTCAGTTTAGTCCAGTCCCGTATAATGCGTATCATTATACTTGTTTATTCATTATATAATTTTTATAAAATAACAAAACCTGTATGTAATGAAGCGATGCTACAGGAAATACAAAAATAATTTGTAAAAAGATTCACTTGAGATTCTATAATTATATGTAAATTTAAAGGGGCTATGAAAGAAAAAAATTATAAAAGTGTTGTTAAATTCAATTCTCTACCCAGATCATATAATCAAACCATTATGACAGCCCCATTTCCCATACGAATTTTCGTTTTCAATGACTTTTTTTTTTCCACTGAGAACTGTACGCGTATTGTTATAATGCAATTCACAGAGTTGGTAATTATTTTTCAAAAACTCTTCAGTTTTATAGTGGCTAATATGATAACTCAGTTTACAGATTGAATACGTCGATAAATAGAATTCGCAAATTTTATCGTGTTTTGACGTAGATTAGCGATCAATATCAATCATTTATTATCTCAGGAGCCTTCACACGTTTAGCTTACGTACACTTAGGACTTGATACATTGCAGTAGAGGTTATTACAACTTTGTTCAGTTTAGATGGAGCTGGCTATTGTAGTTGCAGCATTCTTATTCTGCTTGCCAACTTTATTGGATGGTCGTAGGCTCAGCCCAACCACTGTAAGAACCATCCAGTCCCCGCCACCACAATTGTTAAATACAGTGAGTGTTTATTAATATATTTTTTTTAAATCTCCACACAAAGTTTATCTTTTTTAAATTAGTGACGCTCTTGTGACTATTCCATTTACCTCAGGAATGGTGTGTTGTTATATCAGAGGCCACCTCTTTTTAAAAATTAATTGAGACAGGCAGAACTAATTTGGTAGGTTTGATTTGCGGTCCTTCTAAATTTGGACTAATTCTGACACTAGATCCCTAGAGAGTACATTACTTGGTTTTACCCAACAGCCACTGCATATCCCAGTCCAGTGCAATGGTCGGACACCAAGCAGATTCCTTGAGCCATTGGAAAGACATTGAAGCCTGGATAGAAAATTATATTTTAGGAGCCAACAATAGAAATTTAAATTTAAATTTGATCGACCCTGCTTTAATAGGTTTCGTAAAGTTCTTTTTTTGTAATGACGTATTCATGTTTAGTGTATTTTTCTTTCCTTCATTCCTGTACTATCACTTAATAATATATGTCTGTTTGCTATATACATCTGCACATTGGATACATTTGTTTTTTTATTATTTACATATTCCACTGTGTATTTATTTACAAGTACTTTGTATTTACATAGAAAATAATCACGAAACCTATACCAAAAAGAACCCAATCTTGAAACATTGTTATTTTTTCTCAATTATTGCCTGATTCTCTTGTTGAATCGTATTTGACAAGTTCTGATGTCTTACATTTTTTCTCCTTCACGTCCTTATTTTTGCGATTCATACATTCCAAATTCTTACATGATATAATTTGAATAGCATAATTTTCTTTTACTCCATCTTCCAACATTGTGAATTCCTTATTCGTTTCTACTGATTCTTGGTTTTCCATTAATCCTTTTTCGACTTATCTCACTTTATTCATCCTCAACTTGCATCATTTGTCTGCGAATGTGTTCCATGTCTTCATTTTTTTTTCTTTATCTCTTCCCTCAGCTGTACTCGTAGTCATACATCACAATGCTTAAATGGTCTGAAAAAGTAGCCAAATTCTTCGGCAATCCGGACTGGAGGTTTAATTTGTCTCTTAGTTGATATTTTTTCTACGGATATTACTTCTTCGTCTTCACTGCTGATCCCGTTAGTTCAGACAGTAAATGCTCAAGAAGCGAGTAGCCAATGACCCAGCCAAAAAACAAAACATCCTCAGAGGGAAACCAGCACTAGCAGCGAAGAATCCCATAACAACCCTCCAAGCACCGCTTTTACAAAGAATGAAGGATGAAGGCCTTCATCACAATCTTAGGATAACTGGTGGCGTGTATTGCAACCCTGGTCGTACAGATGCCAGCCCAGTCAGCATCTAAACACCCACCTACAGATCAACAGCCATCCAAGGCACCCTAGTTTATAGTTAGTTCTACTTGCCCTATTGTAACGGTTAGCTTTAAGTTTCTCCTAACCTCTGATGCAGTACTCCCCATGGTCTAGTCTGCTTCTCTCCGGTTCACACTCACCCTTATAATCTGGTAGGTTTTCACCTACCCATAGATACCGAGTGTGAAATTGTCATTCCTCTTGCATCATCATGTAATGGGGGGGGGGGGAAGACCCATGTATGGACTTCCATACAAACTGTATCTACCTCTTCTCCTGATCACAGTGGACTATCAGGACCTTTTTCGATAACACAGGCCAACGGGTATTTTGATGACAGAGTGATTTGGATCTGATTTCCTAGGGTTTTGGTGCTCTGAATTAAAATATGGCATTAGTTTTTGCCTAGGAATTCAAATTTTTAAGATATAATATTTTAGTGAAATATATGTTATACTATATTGAGTTAAATCCAAGGATCAAATAAAAAAACTAAACAGGAAATTTTTATTATTATATTATATATTTTTAATATTTTATTATATATGCAAATATTATTATATACAAATTTAAATGAAAAATTCATGGATGAAACCAACTAGCCAATGAACACTTCAGGAGCTTCGTTTCCGTAGCATTATTAAATGTATTTTGGAACAGACTCTTGTTAAACTCAAACTGTAATCTGCCATCATGTAGGTAGCGGCCTCCATAGTTTTAATATCCTTGTGAAATCTTTCACTTTGGTCTTCACTGGCGTCTCCTAAATTTTCAGTAAGTCGGTATAAGTAGCTGCGTAAATAGTACTTGTACTAGGCACCAAAACAAAATGTTTTTCTTTTAGATACATCTTCTGGATTTTTTGTGGTTTCTTTGAATTTATACATTGTAACTAGTTAAAGCTGCGATGTTCTTGGTTTATTTTCTTGTACTGGAGTGGGCTCGCATTCATGTAGCTCACTTCGCTTGTTTTGCCTATCAACGTAGAATAAAAAAGATAGCATTTCATAAATATGTAATATTTTAATACCATGGTCAATGTTTAATGAATTCTTTCAGTCAGAAGTAATCGCTTATTATGGTTACGTCCCTGAGGATCATGTAGTAAAGACAGAAGACGGGTATATCTTGTCCGTGACACGAATACTCAATAAACCAGGACCACCAGTGTTGCTAGTCCAAGGTTTCGGGATTGGATCTGAAATGTGGCTGGTGAACGGTCCACAGTTTGGTATAGGTAAGTTAAGTCTTACATAATATCCTAATAAATTTATTTATTTTTTAGATACACCTCAAAGCAGTGCTCGCAGGAGTAAAAATCAAAAACATAGCAACTATTCATAATAGCTCTATTGTTCCATTAATCCGCTTCTTAATGACTCTTGTCCCATTTTCTACCGTTGTTTTTGGTATAGCAGGTTGATACTAATTAATGACATTGAGGCACCTTCAGGATCTAGAAACCCTTTCATGTGTCCCTGGCGAATATTTTCGGTAATATTTTTAAAATCAGAATACATCAAGTTATTTGAGTAGATATCGTAAAGTTAAAAACCTAGTTCCATGTGGGTTAGCAACTACAGTTTTTATACAATGCCTAAATATATACAATATTTTCCCCTCATATTAAAGTACTTCTTAAATTTGGTTAAACATTTCACGTTCTAACTGTACTAATTATTTTAACGGCATCTCTGTTAGAGTCCATCACTCAGAGTCATCATAGGCGCTATTTTTAGACAACCACGTACAACTATCGCTCTCCAAATCAATACCGATAACTACCGTTTATAGACCTTTTTTCATCTTTAAAATTGTTTCAACAGACAACTTAAGTGAGCTGGCCACGAGGGAGCCCTCAATAAGTGAGTAGATCGCTAGTTACATTGGTGTGAAGTGTAAATAGTGAAATCGGACAGAGTAGTCTGCCATCTTGACTGATCGGCATTAGCCGTCGTTCACGATACATAGGCGTTCTGAGCCAGACCTGATAGGTGGCTCAGAGCCAAGACCGGTGACTCGCCACTGGAATCCCACCGGCGCTACGTATTTTATTTATTTATTTTTTTTTTAACTAACTAAGATCTTAGCTTATGATAAAATGAGATTTTATCAGCAGCTAATATCACAAAATAAAAAAAAAAGATCTAGGTCCTTAGGCCCAACTCCGACAACCTCGCCTGTAAAGCGAAAACCTAGACGCTCAAATAGGAACATCCCTATAAATTCATCTGCCGCCAGCTCTATGGAAGATCTACCACCACTTGCCAGCACTTCAAAAGAAGAAACTGTAGCAGAATCTCCATTCTTCACACCGAATAGCTTCGAGGTACTGAGAAATAGCCAACCTGACGACATGGAAGTTATTCAAACACCAACACAGCCCTAGCCGCCTGCTATATTCGTAAGGAATATTAGCAATTTTAAGCTATTATGCTCACAAATGAGCAAAGTTGTGGGTACCGGAAAATATACGTGCCTCAATCGCTCTCGGGATACAAAAATTTCCCCAGACACTCCCGATACTTATCGAGCGATCATTAAGTATTTGGAAGAAACCAATGCAGACTTCCATACATTTTAGTTGAAACAAGAACGATCGCTTCGAGTAGTGATAAGAAATCTGCACCCGACCACACCAGCTGATGAAATTGAAGACGAACTATCAGCTCTGGGATTCAAAGTTCGGCAAATAACCAACGTTTTACGTGAGGACAGACAACAAAACCAATCCACCAAAACGGCATTACCGTTATTTTTTGTAGATCTCGAGCTGACACCTGGCGTGGAGAAAATTTATGACTTAACAACCCTGTATTACACAAGAATACAGGTCGAAAAACCTTACCCCAAAAGAGACATCGTCCAATCCCATAATTGCCAGGCATATGGGCACACAAAATCGTACTGCCACCACCCTCCTAGGTGTGTAAAGTGTAGTGGGCAGCACAAAAGCGAATTGTGCAAAAAGCCCCTAAAATCGCCTGCTGTATGCGTGCTCTGCCAGCAAGACCATCCGGCCAACTACAAGGGCTGTGAGGCCTATAGAATCCTCAAGTCCAGGAGCGAGCAACGCCGTCGGCCAGAAGAAGAGAAGCCAGTCACAGGCAGCCCAAGAAGCGCCCCCACCAGAAGTCTGAGGCCTTCTGTCTCTTTTGCTGATGCCGTTCAAAACAGAGAGCAGTCACAGACACTGCCCACTTCTCGTCCGCAAGTATCTCTTCCCCAGCATTCCGCTCATCCCGCCAACCAGCAAACCTAATCCCATCCTCAACCACACATCTCGCATATTCCTTCACCTCCAAGCTCTTCAGATCTCACTAGCCTATTAACATCATTCCTTACAGAATTCAGAACCCTAATTACCCCTCTCATTTCCCTTCTTACAAATCTTGTCTCCTACCTTATCCCCGTTAAACAAAATTCATAAGTGGATCCTTCTGACTCCTTATCCATTCTCCTTTGGAATGCGAATAGTGTTCGCACCCACACTAACGAACTGACAGCACTACTCCACGACAAGAAGATCGACGTAGCTCTTATTACTGAAACGAGACTTACGAGCAAACGACCATTTACCGTTCGACAGTACCAGACTTATCGAACTGATCACCCAGATGGAACAGCTCATGCAGGTACCACTGTCATTGTCCATAACTCCATATCCCACCACATAGTTCCTTTGGTATCACATGATTTCCTTCAATCCACTGCAGTGTCAATCACCACCTTCACTTTTCCTCTTACACTAGCATCAGCGTACTGCCCTCCCAATAAATCCATTTCTGACTCCCAATTCATCTCCTTTCTAGACTCCATCAGACATCGTTTCCTTGTGGGTGGGGACTTTAATGCGAAGCACCAACACTGGGGGTCAAGATCCACAAATACACGAGGACGTGCTTTGCTGTCTGCACTCACACGGAAACATTGCTCCACTATCACTCCTGACACAGCCAACTATTGGCCATCGGATCCCAACCAAAATCCTGATCTCCTTGACTTCTTTTTTTACAGTAGTTTAGGAACACTAAACTACTCACTCACGCGCCTTGATGACCTCTCCTCTGATCATAGTCCTTTATTATTAACCATTTCCCTAAGATTAATTCACAAACTGCCTCCTCCTTCATTTATTAGGGGCCCAGTTAACTGGGACCACTTTCGCCAGCTTCTTACAGAGTCCGCAAACCTAAAATTGTCCTTGAAAACATCCCAAGACCTAGACGATGCAGTGCATTCTTTCACTACTCTGGTCCAGAGGTCGGCTTGGAAGGCATCGTCACCCCACCGTCACCCAAAAATCCACAATCATAATCGTTTACCTCAGCATCTCAAAGATCTAATCCCATACAAACGCCGCTCCAGAACAGTGTGGCAAAGATCCCGGCATCCTGTTGATCGCCGCACGTACAATCAGTACTGCCGATTGGTAAAGCGGCGATAAGCATTCCTTCCGTTCCGATTCTTTCAATTCCTACCTCTCCTCTCTGTCCACCAGGGATAACTCCTTGTGGAATGTAACCAAAACAAATCCTAAAGTATCAACCTGTTTCACACCCACTCCGTCGTGATGATGGGTCCTGGGCGGTTTTGGATGGGGATAGGTCGGAGGAATTTGCTCTGCATCTTACCCATACTTTCACACCTCACCTTTCTCATCAAAGCCATACTCACAGCACAACGGTGGAAGATTTCCTCACTTCACCTATTCCTCTCTCTCTCTTCCACCAAAAGCCGTTAACCCCTCTGAGGTTAAATACCTTCTGAAAAACTTACCTTACCGAAAATCCCCTGGATATGATCTCCTTACTCCTCAAATTCTCAAACAACTTCCTCCTAAAGCCATAATCTTCCTAACCTACATATATAATTGCATAATCCGAACGACGCACTTTCCTCTCCTCTGGAAACATTCCATTATTGTCCTATTCGCCAAACCCGGTAAACCACCCAATGACGCCTCATCTTATCGTCCAATTAGCCTACTCCCTATCCTCTCAAAAATATTTGAGAAACTCCTACTAAAACGTCTACTTCCCATTGTTGAATCCAAAAACCTTTTTCCCACACACCAGTTTGGTTTCCGCCAACGACATTCCACTGCTCAACAAGGCCTTCGCGTTGTTGAACACATCTCCTCAGCCCTTGAAACCAAACAGTATTGCACTGCTGCCTTTCTTGACATAGCTCAAGCTTTTGACAGGGTTTGGCACGCAGGTTTGCTCTACAAGCTCAAAAGATATTTACCACAGACCCTCTTCCTAGTCTTACAGTCCTACCTTTCAAACCGCTTCTTCCAAGTCCGCTGTGGTTTAGAATATTCTAACTACTATCCCATAAATGCAGGAGTTCCACAGGGCAGTGTCCTGGGCCCCATCCTCTATAACCTATACACCGCTGAAGTCCCCTCTACTCCCAATACCTTCTTGGCCACATTTGCAGATGACACTGCAGTCTTGTCATCCCACCCAGACCCCGACATAGCATCCAAAACCCTTCATAATGACCTTAATATACCCTACATTCTAGAACTCATCCCTTCTAAGTTTATGAAATTCCACAGTAGCCTTTCCAACCACCGTAATCCTGTAGCACAGTCATTGCGCTGCGCCACTCATCCCTATAATCCTCCTTGGAGACTGAAACGGCAGTGGCCTCGTGACCTGCTATAAACCCGTGACAGCGGGGGTCCTGGCAATGGCTAGTTACTCCAATAATTTCCTGAGCGTCTGTGGCTCTCGCGCTCTTGGTCAGCCTCCACTGGCTAGTATCCGGTGACGCGGCTGACGGAGGAGCGTGGGGGACTTCCCAAGACTCCGCTTTCTCTTCGCATGTGGATTTGGGAGGTCTCTGGGCTGTCTGTAAATATTGTATGAATGAGTGAGTGAATGATGAATTGTAAATATGGTATGAATGAGAGCGTTTATCGCAATTACTGATTGCCTTATAAAAGGCAGATTGTAATTATAGCCCAATAAAGAGTATTTGCCAGTTAAAAAGTCTAGCGTTCTACATGTCGGAACATCAAGTTCAGCATAGCGTACACTTGCTATAGTAGTTTTCCTCTCAACTTTAAGTGTATGCCCAATTAATTAGATGATCCTAAATGCAGAAGCTTTTTTCACATCCAAATAAAGTCAAAAGTGTCAGTCTTGTCAGGAGCATTTTACTTAAAACCAGTTTGCATCAACCTTTTGATATAAGGTTATGTTATTTCCTATCCACAAGTAAACTAACTTACCTTGGTTTTGTAAAAATGTTTTGTTTAAGCATTCACCACGACTATTTTTCTTTCTTTTTTTCTCCTTAGCTCTTTAATTATAAGATTAAGGATGAGGGAAAATAAAGGAATATTTGGGTTGAGCGGATCCTTGTACTATGAGTACCTGCATTAAGGTGGTGTGAGGGAATTAAGGAGTGTGGGAAGCCTCGGTAGAGGTTGATTGTTGCGGTACAGTGGTGAGAGTCCACCGGTGGCTGGGCCTAGAGTCTCTCTAGGCATGTAGTGCAGTCTTATTTAGTTTGATAGCAGTGATGGGTGCCCGATAGAGGCTAGTTGTTGGTGGGCCAAGCGCCGTGATGTCCACCATTTGGTCTGCTTTTCTAGATCTTGAGAGTTGCCATCTTGTCAATTTATATTGTATAATCTCTACAATAATAATATCGTTCCAACATTTTTTTTTTATTTCGTCACTAGCGGTTTCAATAGTATAATTGGAATCATTATTTAGATGACTCATGATTACTGATAATATGCCAATGATTAATGACTATATGTCGCTTAAACTCCCAATGATCTTGTGCTCGCGCAGTCAGCATGCACGGTCTGGTTCATTGGTTCAAAACCTGACTTTTAGTTCAGAGTCAAGGTCTTTTGTTTATTTTTTGTCGGGTCATCACGAGGGGGGTGCCTAGTTACCCTAGCCCTGGTGACGAAGTGAGGGTTGATTAGGCAATAACCTGAACAATTGCTTCTTGACGGTTCTTACTATCTGACTCCATATTTGCTAGGTATGTTATCCGACAATGCGCTATGTTCAGGAGAAGAGGTATAGGGTAGATAGTGTAAGTAGTTTATGTGGTCTTGGAATGACCACGAATTCACACTCGGTATCTGAGGGTAGGCAAAAACCATCCGAATCCCAAAGGCGAGTGTGAACCGCAGAGAGGAAGACTGAATCGCCACGGGAGACACTACTAGGTAAAGTTTGTAGGGCCGCGGCAACCGTTGTCCGCAAGGGAGGGGTCTTTCCCAAGGAGCTGCTAGTTTTAGCGAGGCGAAGGCAGAGAATCCCACTAGGAGAGTGTGGGGTCTGACAAGTCTTGAAACATCAGTGCAGCTGCAGGTTCACCAGTTAGAGAGCCGTCGTGAGAATGATTTACAGGCCAAACCCCAGGCCTACTTATACGCAGCGGGGGCTCGTGAGCAGCCAATGATGTAAGGCGTTATTTGGACAATTATATCGCAGTTGGGGTGGGCTTTGTTCTCGGCAGGCTCCGGTCTGGGTCGCTTGCTACCTGCTTTTACCCTTCCAGCCTCTAACTAGTTTTCCAGCTGCGTCTTTATTGTTTACAACATTTAAAATGAATTATGGTTTGGTAATGTTATTTTACATTTGTTTAAATTAATTTTGCAACATATTATAACCAATTTGCAATATATATACAATAGAGTATAGGGTGATTTATCTTATGTAGCTAGCGGTCGCTACATTTTTTATAAAACACTATGGCACCAGAAAACTTAGTCCATCTCAATCCAAGCATCTCTATAATTGTCTATATTTATATTGGTACCAGCGTGTTATGAGAAACATGTTTTGCGAACAATTTTTTTCATTTTTTCTAAAATATCTCGCAACTAGTAATTTTAGAAAAAAGTACTTGATATACAACATTAAAGTACACAAAACTGCCTAAAAAATAGTTATTACTCATTTTTTAAATAAAATGAAGTGAAAAAGATTGATTAAAAATAACATAAAAGCATATGATTACATCAGTAACTACTATATACAGATGAGCATGAATTAAGGATTTTATTTACTCCTCGGTATCCTATCATCGTCGTATCTTCTTCTTCATTACTCTCAAATCTTCGCTCTTTCATCACATTTTTTTTACATTAAAAAAGGTGATGGGGTCCACCTTATGAAATATTGGAACTATAACTAAAACTTAAATCTAAACAAAACATTAACTTAACCTAATTTTCCGGGGCAGTATGTTGCCGTCGATGCGGTGGTAGAATCATAGGTTAGCCACTGGGTTTGTCAGGTGCTGCAGCGAGTCAAAAAAACTTGTCTCCGGTAGATGAACTCACCCACCAAAGGCACAGTGAACGGTGCAGGGGAGAGGTACGTCTGACCACTTTTCTCACGATAAAGTTCTGAAATTGTTGGAGAATTTTCGCTTTACTGTCAGTCAAGTGAGTTTATAGTGTGTGTAGGGTTTTCAATAAAGTACTTAACACAGTGACTGAGTACACTTTTATTCAACATCACATTGATTAACCTTGATTACCATATATATATATATATAAGTTATTCGCCACCGGGTAAAATGTGATAAAGAGAAGGAAAACGGGAACGTAAGACTAACTCCAGTTCTCGAAATGGACTGTCTTTATTTCTCTTTGTAAACCGACATATACGGGATCATGGGATGTTTACGTCCCATGATCGCATTAGTTTAGTATACAGAGCTACCTCTGACTTTAACTTATACATATATAGTTAAGTGCTGACTCAGCTCTCTATCAGCTCCTTATCATAATGCTGACCACTGTCCTTTTGCTATCCTACATATGAGCCTCCTCGCCTAGAGATAAGCAATCCCCTTCTGTGATTCATTCATGTACGTTCATTTAGCTGCTTAAGCCATTTAATCTTTTATTTAAAACTTTGTTGTAGTGTAAATTAAGTAAAGTCATTTTTAAAAAGTTCAATAGCTTTGCATTTGCTTTAATTATATATATATATATATATATATATATATTATATATTGTAGCATTCATGATATTTGAGAATAAATATCATGAACCCTCACGGATGGTAAAAAATAAGGTAGGTTACAATGGGGGCCGCTCCGGGATGATTAAAAGTTGTAAACAATTGTAGGCTGGATTTAATACGAAGTTTGTCTGAGAGTCACAATGTAAACAATACGTCCGCTTTAATAGTAGACAACAGTGACTCAGTCCACATAACAGTTCCTACCTAATCGTTAAAAGATATAAAAGACCGACTAATTATCAAAAATTTATTTTATTATTTACAGTAAAACAATTAACTTCAAACATTCTAAAGAAACCATAAGAATTGTGAGCTATTTCATGTTAGAATAATAACTAACCACTAACAATTTATGTTTTTCTCATAATTTCACACTTTTTACACATACACAAACACAAATATGTCCAGGTCAGATTCAGGTAAAACGACTCCCGTAGAAAAAGGGATTACAAAGGAACCAAAACACACGTTAAGATCGGGATAACATGGTGGTAAAACTCGCCCCCAAACCCCGGTACAAACCGAATCCACTAGCGAGGGTAGCAAAACAAAACAAACACAAATTCACGAGACTTTCAGGGCAACTAAACCAGGTACACCACCCAAACGTACACGTGGGAAACCAAACCCCGCCCCCGCGGTAAATCCGAGTGAAGACACCACTTCAAAGATGTTGCAACAAGTGCTTGCCCAAATCAAAACAGTCAATCTAATGCACTTAAAGAAAATAATAAAGAACAAAAAGAATTGAGCGGGAAGTTTGATCAATTAAGGGAAGAACTAAAATCGGAAATATCGGCTAAATGTTACACGGATGTAAACGATAAATTAGATAGACAATTACAAATTTGTGAGGAGAGAATACTCCAAGTAAATGATAATTTAAATTCAAATTTAAATGAAGAAATCAATAAAAGGGACCAAGAAATTCTTGAAGTCCAAACATCGATTTCGAACCTCGACAATAAATTAGACCGAGAAGTCGAGAGGATCAATAGCCAATATAATTATTCTCGTGCCGATTTCGATAGCAAAATAATGTCAATGCAACAGAAAATTTCATTGATTCCCAAGAAAATCAAAGAGGGCATAAAAACAGTTGGGAAGCAAATTCAACCGCAAGGACCGGGTAAGCATGCCCCACCCCGTTTCGAAGGAACTCAGCAAAGACATCTACCCATGTCGGAATACGTGAAACCCTCTTAAAGTCAGTCAGTTACCCAAGATATAAAAAGGGATTTTGACGACAAAGTTTACTTCGAAAATTTTAATAATGATGTAGCGACCGCTAACTACATAAGTTAAATCACTCTGCGGTACACTCTGTAGTGACACTCGGCGACACTCTGCCGACTTGTACCTGTTACGCTGCCGGGCCCCCGCTCGAACTCTGAAAACTGGCCTTATTCTTTATGAAACCTGTGTACCTCTTCTCTTGAACACAGTGCATTGTCGGGGCACATACCTATCATACATGGAGTCAGATATGTTATTAACTCGAACAATCCACACTTGTCACCAGGGCTAGGTGATCAGGCACCTCCTAGTGACAACCCGACAAACGATTTACCACAAAGTTTTATAAAAAATTTAAGTCTAGCTTATTATCTGTACGGCAAATACTGAGATCATAATACTTTTATCTCGCAACACTTGAAAGGTTTTGCCCTCGATTGGTTCATTACACAAAAACCTTTTATAGGTAATTTTCAGGATTTTATAGAAATGTTTAATAAACAATTCCACGGCAACAGCTATGATACCCTCGTAGCTAGGGAGTTAGACTCGAAAAGATACGTGGATTTTCAACACATGAATCCAACTACGTATTTTGCAAAATTAGTTGCTCGTGCCCAAGAATGCATACGACCTTACGATGAAAGTTATTTATGCGAACGCCTGTGTTATCACTTTGGACCAACGGTCGAACTAAGCGTCAAAATTCAAGGAATCGCCACGATTTCATTTATCACTATTAATGAATTTAGGAGAGGATTTCATTCGATCCAAAATTAGGTGAGAAAGTAATAAAAATAAAAATTTCAATTCGTATAGACCAGAAAATAAACGAATGCCTCCACAATCCCAACGACAAAATACCAGTAAATCAAAGGATAAACCAACGACATATTATCCTCCTCCGAACAATTATAATAGGGATCATAATAATTCAGGGTACAACCGAATAAATTACGGCCAAAACCCCAGATACAATCAAAATCACAACCAAGGAAATTATTCCAACTATCCAAAACAGATGTACGGGAATCAAAACCGGGAACCATCTCGACAACAAGATCCGCAAAATCCTCCCAAAATGGACAATAAAAAGAAGGAGCATTTTGTTAGAACCATGCAGATATTTAAGGACCGATTGGACGAGATATTCGTAACGGACCCTACGGAAAGTGAAGAAGAAGAAACGATTGAAAACAAGAGCGAAAAAATTATGTATAATTAAAAAGAAGAAATCATTCTATTGAAAAATACGTCAGATTATGAAAAAAACAATTTTAACAAAATCACAACTAGTTGATGTTGATTGTTAGACAGATCTTAGCTTATATTCAATTAAGGATAATGAAAAGAAATTGATTTCATTGTAATATAAACTTCATTATTAAATGAAAATAATACTGATCGGATGACCTATAAACTTTAGAAAGTTTATACAAAAAAAAAAATTATTATTAGAAATATTGAACCTAGTAAAGTCTATGGAATTATCAGCAAGTGAAGCTTTCTAATTTCATTATCACTTAATCTATTCGCAGATCGTAAATATTCCTTGAATGCTTTAAATCCATTTAATTGATTGATTTAATATTATTTGTATAATTATTCCTTAAAAAGAAACGATGTTTTTCAATAAGTATTATTTTTTTACGCATACGATATCTATTTCCTATCGTTTAAAGGAATTAATCAATTGTTTACTTTACGCTAGTATATGCCTTGGAGCTAGTTGTCTTGATTTTAAGCCATTATGGCTTTGTTTTTGTGAATGTATAATGCAGTATAAAAGTAATGATTTATTTTACGTGTTAGCGTATCATGTAAATGTACTTATCATGTAATTTTTCCTTATGAAGGATTTGGTCTGAGAAAAATAAAAAAGATCGCCTAGTTACACAATTAATTCTAGATTAAATTAACCACCTTAATTGCATTATTATAGAAGTAAACTACTGTAATTCCATTTATTAACAACTGTTTACAGATCCTTTAAAGTACAAAGAATCTGCTATTTAAGGTTTATACTATTTTTGGATTTGGCTATTTTTATTTTTAGAATTAAGTTGTTTTACTGCTTAAGAATTAAAAGTCAAATTGTTGCACTCTTCGAGGATCAAACTAGGTGCCGCTTAAGGATTACGTCTAATCAGCTTTTTGAAGTTAAATATTTACTTTTAGTTTAAATTTCGTACCTGACTATCCATTGTAAAAAAAAAAAAAAAAAAAAAAAAAAAAAAAAAAAAAAAAAAAAAAAAAAAAAAAAAAAAAAAAAAAAAAAAAAAAAAAAAAAAAAAAAAAAAAAAAAAAAAAAAGAGCTCATACAATTTTTTTTATACAGATAGCTAATGATAAAGATAGCTTTTCGTAACATTTATAGTTTTTTATAAACACTTGAGGTTCACTCAGGTAAAATATTCAAATCACACACACACAACAATTTTTCTCTATTGTTACTAATTACCAGTAGAATTGTCTAGTATTTTAATTAAAAACCAATATGTATTACTAATCACACTCAACCGTCTTTTCAACAAAATGTTTTCCAAATCGCGTTATGATCCATAAAAACAATGTACCTTCAAACTAATCCATACTAATTACCATAATAATTTAGTTAAGTAAAATTTTTACAAACAACTTGTACGCTCTTCAAGCAATTTAAAACCTTGTGAAATTTGAACATTTATTACTATAAACTATGTAAAATTTCAACAGGTTTTCAACACTCATTATAAACAACCACTTCAACAATTCGAATGCAGCAACAAAATATTTGTTGATCCATATGTTTAAAAAAAAAATTTTCTTGCCATCAAATTTTTTTATTTATAAGGGAAGGCAATTGTAGCATTCATGATATTTGAGAATACATATCATGAACCCCCACGGTTGGTAGGCGGCCACTTTCCGTAATACTATTACTTACTAATACTACTATTGAACACTGACCGAGTGGGGATGAGCTGCAGACAGTCTTAGCACAGCCGTCGAAAAAGAACGTGTCTGGCAAGCTCCCGAATCGGCGGTTACCAGATTGTTGAAATGTTGAGGAATGCATAATGGAAAACAAACGGTTTGTTGAATTATTGGAAAATTGTTGATTGGGTATAAAAAGGGAAAAGAGGGAAGGTTCTACCAAAGGAACAGAAGGCAGCATGCGCGAGAAAAAAGAAAATATTTTTTATTGAATACCATGGTGTGTTGAGGGGGATAGGTGGACAAAGTTGTAGGTGGGTCTCATCAATATTTGTTTACTATTGTGGATCCATTCATTAAAAATGAGCTCAATTTCATATTTTGTAATTTTGTTCTAGCATGATTTAAAACGATTTGAAATATTTTTTTATATTGTCGATATTCTATTGTTTAATTATAATTATTAATCATAACCATTTTTTATTTGAATATATTTCACAATTCCTAGTTCAATTTTATTAATAACCATAACATTAGCCTTGAGATCGGGCGATTCAAATGGGATAAATTTCTATGTCAAAGACATAAAACACTTGAATCAAAGATCTCATGATGGGCCTGCCAAATTAGTTAGATTAAATTAATTAAGTAAAGTAAAAACGATGGTAAAAGTAAGGTAGGTTTCAATATATATATATATATATTTTGTTTTTGTTTTTTCCCCTTAGCTCTCAAATTTTTAAGAGTATATATACATATATTTATATCAGGACTAGGTTATATCAGTGGTTGCATATCAGTGTTATAACAGTTTCTCCCCCACAAAAAAAAAATTCCAAACAAGTTACAAAATAAAATAAATAGGTAAATAGAATACATATAAAAAAAAGTTGAGCTTTGGAAAGGGAAAAAAAATCTTAATGAGACACCTTACTAGTAAGTTAAATAATCCAGTAGGTAATCTGGCGGTCTTTTTATTCTATCGGATTTTCTGAGCTGTGCTTCATGGTTCTGGTATAAAGTCTGGAGGGGTAATAGATTCTGGTTCTGGTGTTGCTTCTGGTATAGAATCTGGTTCTGGTATAAATTGTGCTACTGGTATTGCTCTTGGCTGATGAGACTCATATTCGTGTCTCTTTTCTATGTTGTGGTGATGATATTCTGATAAGGGTTCTTTGAATGCAACCTTTTTAGCTCCCAATCTTTTAAGTTGGTCAATGTGTCGTTTTATTTTTCTCTCTCCATCAAGCTGTACCAAGTAACGAAGGCCTTCGGGATGGCTATGTCAGCTGCATCAACGATAACCTTGGTTAGGAAATCCACCTATTGATGTACTTAGTGCAGATAACAGGGTCCGTGTACAATTGGTAGCATAGTTGGGTCGACTATAGTCATACTTCGTGGGATGTGGGTTCAGAACCATTAATTGAATACTTGACTGACAGGTGGTCAGTCGTCACAAAGTCCAGGGTCTCACAATTATTTACCCTTGGTGGCTGGGCTGCGACTGGGAAGTCATTTGCCTCTTTTTCCAATGCGAAATGTAAAGTGCTAGGGGTGAACGACAGTAAAGGGCGCCTTTACCAATAGTTTCCCAGCTGGGTTGTCATTAGTATTGTCCTATAGTGGATGCCATGTGGTCAATTCTCCGACAACCCAGTGATTGTTTTCTTAGCACATTCTTTAAGAATGGCTGAGAACTTTTGGAGAGATACCCTCAGTCTCTTATACAAGGTGGGTGAGATAAATGGGTTTCCACAGGTTTATCTTCCCCATCAAGGGTGGACCCTGGCATCAAGTCTAGTCAGGGGTTGTTACCCAGAACCTTCATAAATGAAACAGTTCCGCTAATTACTATACCTTAGAAAAGCCCTGGCAAAATATTTGAAAACATTTTAATAAAATCAACATCTTTTTATAATACAACAGTGGTTTTATATGTTGAAATGTTCAATAACATATAATTGAGTGTAATTGCTGTAATTGAGTTAGAGAGTAGAGAGTACATTTGATGGAGTCATTTAGCAATAAAAGGAATTTGTAATGATTGTTGCTGTTTCCAAGCTCAACTTATTGCTTATTATGATTACAAATCAGAAACTTATCAAGACAGATGAGGGGCAAATATTTCCACTGATCAGAATACTGAATAAACCTGGACCACTGTACTTCGATTTAGTGGTTTGGCGATTGGAACAGAACCTTATATTAAGCAGGGTTCCGTCCCTTATTTATCCGTCCGTTTGGACCACCAAATGGTTTAGGTAACCTGAAATATCATCAAATTAAAACAAACTGTCAGAATAAACACATATATCAAATGAGTCAACCATGAGCATAGTTTGAATAAATTTATTGATCCTCAAAGATCTGCCATAAACTAGTGCAATGATGGCTAAAAATAAGAAGAGTGTAATGCCTTTATCTCTGATAAATACAATACAGACTTAAATTAATAATTTCACATCTGGAAGTTACTAGCATTATCATCCCCAAATAATTCAGACTTTAAGATTGTTTTCAAATAATTAATCTGCATTTCATTGCTCAGTTACATTTTCATTCTAAACAGATATTTCAAAATAGGATATCTCTACAGCATTCATTTTATACATGTAATGCTATATCTTTACATTTACATTTATGTTGTTATTTAGTTTACTTGTATTACTAGTGTAAGCATTTGTTTAAATATGTGTAAAGTGATTTCTATTAATATTGGGACATCTTAAACATTGACATCATAACTTATGATATATATTTTTCCCCTGTGATTTGACAATGTTAATTTTCAACTGGAATAAAAAATGGACTAAGCATTGCTAAATTCTCAAATAACGAGACATGTTTATAATTCATCATAATTCTAATGAGCCCACCTTCCATATTGATCTACATAATTATATTGAGTTCTTTACTCAGATCTTTAAATGGTGTTTTCTCTTTGTTCACCTTTATTTGCTATGTGATTAATTTTGTTCAATTTTACTAACCTACTGATTAGAACTATTTTAATTTTTTTAACAAACTGTTAATCTTCATTGTCTTTAAGAAAATTCTACATTTAAAACAGTTCCATTAGTCATTGATATCTCAGGCATCACAATACTTTATGTGATCAGTTCAAAGTTCTATTGTATGCGCACCATCTGATCTGTCTACTTGTTATCAACTATTATTATAAAAATTAACTTATTTACTATGTCTAAATAGTGCAAGCCTATTCCTTTTACACCTGTTTTTATGTGAATCAATTCTAAAAGTTTACAAGATATGTTATTATTTTCTTTTCCAATAACTTTTAGAGAGCTAAAGTCAAAAGTATACTGTTGAATACTGTGGCTGGCTAAAGCTGGGACATTTAATTTTTTTTTAGATTTGGTTCTCTGTGGTGAATTTCGAATAATATTAAAATATTGACGAAACCTCACAAATTTTTAGATATAGCCTGACTAATGGATATACACTATTCAACAATTTATATATAGTGTATAATTTATTGATCTATTTCAATACTTATTATTTTAATTTGTAAGAATACAACATGTGAGTATTAAAAGTTGTTTTGAAATTCTTGAAACTGTTTTAATGTAAAAATAAGTTTTACTTATTTTGATTATTCCAAAATTTTCTTCTTATTGTATAGGGATTGCTTGATAATTGACTAAGTCCTAAACCTCGCATTATTACATGATACTGGAAGGCTATTATGCACATTGGCAAAATTTATTCTACATGTAAACATTCTTCAAAATCACAAATATTACTATTTTTAAATTAATTGTTCTTTTTTATTCTATAGTAGTAAATAAGCAGTTTTAGCATAGACAGTAGAAATAAAAAAAATCAAGTCAAGTGACTAAAGACAAGGTATTTATTGTTTGGTACCTGTGTTCGACAAAATCTTCAAACGAATATACTTGTTTGCGGAAAAATTTTTTTGGAGCCAACAAACTTTGATTAAATTCTGCAATAATATAATATATTTGGTCATTCAATAAAAACAATTAAAGAATGGTTTTATTAAAAAATCTATATACATTGTTCTCACATTATAGTCTGAGAAACATTTTCAATGCACAGGTTTATAATCATTTTAATTATCGATAATGATAGTGAGGTAGCAACATCAATATCATGGTAGGTTTAACACAGTTTTTCCAGGTTGGAGTTAAATTGGACCAAAATAGGTATTTATTGTTTACTACATGATCTACAGTCTGGATTGCGTACACATGTGAAAGTGCACACAATATTTAAACTATTTCATTTCATTTTACTACGAATTTATACAAGTATAAATATAGTGGAGTTGGCTGTCTCTAAATCATTACAGCAGTAAATTATTATATAGATAAAGTACTAATCATTACTTATCTTTCATTTTTTTTTTGCATAAAATTAATTTTAGATGCAAATAAATTTCTTTACTTAAAAATTGACTTATTATTCTATACCTAGGTGTTCCCTACAGGCATAATAAAATTATGAAGATAAACGTTTATAATATTTGATAATGTACACATCACAATATAAGTATACAAGAACAACATTGGATTTTATAGGCAATAGTTTTAAGTTTATGTGGTTTTATAGTTAAGTAATAGGTTCAAGAAAATTAATTTAATAAAGTATCTATGTTCACAATCATGATGACAGAATCGTTTCATTTGTGTATTTAACATGGTTCCTTTAATTAATTTATATCAATTTTTGTGGTATTGATCCCACTATTTTTATGAGTATTAACAAAAAAAAAATGTTTACAGGGAAATTAATAGTCAAATAATTCAGTAAAATAATATTTTCTACAACAGGTTTTCTTCTATCTGATATGGGGTATGATGTCTGGCTTGGAAGACAGCGAGGACTTTATGGAACCTCACATGTTTCCTTAAATTTATCTCAAAGCGAATTCTGGGATTTCAGGTAATCAGTTATCAGATCAAATTTTCAATATAATTATTAATATATCAATACATGTCAAGTTAATTTGACAATGTGATTCTTGGGAAGCTTTTCTGGTTGTACATAAGTGAAAAAAAGTTCATTTCAATAGGAAATGAGAAGTAAAAGATGAAAATATACTTCAAAGATTTTGAAAATATTTTAAAAGCATTAATAGAGTTGTCAATGCGGTATTTAAAATTAAAAGCATGAAAAAAGTTTATGCAGTTTTGTTCTTTTATTATTTTTATCGTGCTTTTCTCTTTTCTTTTATCACAAACTCAAATTAAAACAAAGTTAAATCTTTAAAAAAATACTTTATGAAGTCTCATCAGATTTTTTTTTGTAGTTATGAAAAAAAAATGAATTCAAATTTCTTGTATAAAAAAGACCTAAGCAATAAAACTCTAAAAATCTTTGCCTCCAAATCTTGTTTGAAAGCAAATATTATACATGATCTAACTCTCTAACCGAGTTTATCTCTTAAAAATTTGCTATAGAATTATATAATATTAAAATAAAAAAAATATTGGTCTTCACAAATAAATGACTAATAACCGTAACCTATAATAAAGTATTCGCAACTTTAATATCTATCACCATATCTACTAGTCTTGTTTCTAATGTAACTTTATTTGGTGGTGGGCATTGAAAGTTAACTGTGATTTAGGGAACTTCTTCCGAGTTCTGGTACAAGAAACAATGGCCGAAATTCGCTAAGCCAATAAATTGTCTAATAAATAATAACTTTCAGACAGTTACCAGAACAGCTTCAGTTGAACTGCATTTTGTATGGAAAAGATAAAGGCTTAATTAATAACACATTGGAGAGAAAAGAACAAGACTTCTCTATAGAAAATATATCTAAAATGAGAACACAGGCCTTGGAGAGGATGGAGAGATCAGGACGAAAATACATCAAGTGGTTTAATAACTCTCACAAGAGCTCTGAATTTAAAATTGGTTAGAAGGTTCTAGTCAGAGCCATGTTGAACCCTCAGGATTTCATGAAACAAAACCCGAAGTTCATGAAGCTCCATACTTCATTGTCAGAAAGTATGGCAAAATATCTTATCTACTATCTGGCCTAGATGAAATGATTGAATCATCTCAAGAAACCCCAACAAGAATTAAAGAAGTTCCACCAAAGTTTGACCAATCTATGTCAATTCCATTCAAAGAATATTTTTATTTTATACTGGGCAGCTGTACCTTATCATAGGGTATAGGAGAAACTATTTGACTTTCCCCTAGCTAGAAACAAAATTTTGCATATATAATTTATTAATTTCTTAGCCAGGTTTGCACATATATATCAATAAGTGTAAATCATTAAAGGAGTATAGATAAGTGTTAGGCTATAATTAGAAGAACCATCTAGAGTATGTGGTAAATATAGGTGCTTAGATATGGGTTATTTCTTATTATATAAAGATTTTTTTTTATATAGAATATGGTTGTAATGATGAGGGAAAATTGGTATTTTTTTTGCTACATTGGATAGTAATGATGGTACTATCTAAAGACAATTAAAATGTTTTAAAACTTTTGTGATAAAACATTGTTATGTTGCTGAGGAGCTAAACAAATTCATAGACACTATGAAAGTGGGTTGATTTCCTTTTACTTTTGTTAGCCATCATAATTAAAAATACGGAGTGTCTGCCATTATAAGTTATGGTAAATTTAATGTGTCCGACAATTAATAAACCTTTAATAATGATTTACATTTGGTTTACCAAAATACCAATCCCAATCTAACTTATCTTCTTTTTCTTTTAATTTATTTCTAATGTTAGCGGTATGTATTAAAGGGCCGACTAAAATAATGTAAATAGAATTCAGTAGAATTCCTTTATTTTGATATTATTTAATTACGTAAATCGAAAGTAAAAGTTTTTTTTGTTTTTTTTTATATAAATGAGTTGTGAAATAAATTAGGTTTGTTTTGTTTATGTTGATGTTAGGGATTTGATATTGATAAGAAAAGAGCAATGTGTGTGAGAGAGAGAGAGACAATAAATAAGAGACGGCAGAGAGAGAGAGTTAGGGAAGAGTTGTTATTGTAAACAATAACAATAATGTACGTGTACGTAAAGGATTATCTTAAGTCAGTTTTGCTAGATCAAGCCTTTGAAACTATGCCATCTTGCCTGAACGGCCTTTACATTCTCAAAATTTGCGAATGATTTCGCACGCAATTGGGATGTGGAAGTTGGAGAAATCCAACGTGAGATTTCGTTTTATCAGAGGACTGCCGACACTGCATCAAATTGCCAGGTTCAACACTAAGAAGACGACGACATTATCACAGATTGAGAGGTCAGACCCAACAATTTTTATTTGCGCTATTCTCTCTCTCTCCAAAACAAAATTAAACTAGGAATTAGTTATTAATTAGAAAATTCGCAGTTTTATTTTGTTAAATTGAATTTAATTATTAACTTAGAATTTTATTTTGTTAAGTTGAATTTCATTATTAACTTGGAAGGTTCATGATTTTATTTTGTTTATGAAAAGAAAATTAGAATTAATGTGGTTTGGCATTATATATGTATGCTTTATTTTTCAAATAAATTTATTGTTAAGCATTAGCCAAATTTGATTTTTTGTGATTTAATTTTGCATTATCATTATTATTATTTTCTTTCACAATTCATTAATATCAGGTTTATGACAGCATTTTTTAGATGAAGTTGCACTGTTACAATTCTATTTTCAGATGCCCTTTCTATTTAATTATTAGAGTAATTATTGTTCAATATTGCCTGCAGCTTGAGTTGTACTACAATGAGGGGTAACGGAATCGGCATATTTTACTAGGGTGCTCGGGGATTTCACTATTATTGATATTTTTAATTTTGTGCACCTTGGCCCCCAACATCTAAATTATTATAAATATTAAAAGGGCTTTTGACGCTGTTGGCTATACCAAGTCGTCAGCCGGCTTCATGACGCCCTTCAGAGCATAGGTTCTTTACAACTGTATAGCCAAGGCCACAATATAATATTGCTCCAGGCCAAGTCCATTTATGTATTTCTTATAGACCAATCTAGTTTTGCCTCAATGTCCCTTAACTTCATGTCTAGCTTCAAACAACCTCTTCACATTTTTTTTATCTTTCCTATGGTACATATGTTTAAAACACTTCAATTGGCAATCCTTCTACCATTGCTCACACAGTCTCTTCATGTCGTACGCTTATTTTTGTAAGGTACCTCTTTTCGACTGGTGTAATTCTATACACATGTTTATCAAGGCCTCTTCACTTTTCACAACCCAAAAAAAATTGGAGGAACACATTCTTCAATGTCCTCAGTTGAGCTGAGGTGCTTATTTCATGTATGCCAATTAAAGTTGATAAGATATGGCACAACTCTCTATTAGACTTCTTCATCAATTTTATCTTCTCTGCTAATAATAGTGCCCAGGTAATATATTCCTATAAAACAACTGTATTTGGGGTGACAAACTCACAAATAAAGTATCAAACAATGGGGCCTGTCAAAGAAACTTTTTGAATATGAATGTTAACAAAAATTAATTTTTGATGAAAATCAAATGAAAAGTGGCAGTTTTTTTTTGTATTTGTAACTCCTATTCAATGAACTGCAATAATATATTACAATATTTTTTAAATGCAGTTTCCTACATACAATATCTATAGTAAATCACACAACACAACTAGGCTTCCTTGACTGCCTTTTGAAAACTGCCAGTTCCTTAGTTTAACTGTAATGATTACTTACATCTCAACTATTTTGTAGGATTTTATACCATGATTTTAATATGGCATGTAATTAAATTATTATTAATGAAAAAAAAATAATGTGGTGGCTAGCCATGACGAGAGTGGATATTATGACCTGCCAGCTATGATAGATCTCATCCTCTCCAAAAGTAGCTACAAGAAGATCTTCTACGGAGGGTCATCACTAGGCAGTACCTTTTACATGGTGCTGTGCTCCGAGAGGCCTGAGTACGAGTTGTTGTTCGCGGGATCAATGCATTTTGCTCCAGCTATGTGGATACCTTCTTTCAACCAATTTGATGGTGGAATGAAGTTTCTGGTTACATGTTTAAACTTTTTAGTGGTAAGAATTCTCAGAATTATTATTATACTTGAAATTTTTTTTTTGTATTTGTAACTCTTATTTAATGCATTTAATGAACTGCAATTGAATATAACGCAATAATATATCACAATATTTTTTAAATGCAGTTTTCTACATATACAATATCTATAATGAATCACACAACACAACTAGGCTTCCTTGACTGCCTTATGAAAATTGCCAGTTCCTCAGTTTAAGTGTAATTATATTTTATATTCTTTTCAAGACCAGTAACCAACTATAATTTAGACATGCGGACAATGTAGTAACTGATGCTTTAAAATTTAAAACAAGAGCAATTACTACTAAGAAATGTTTATAACAGATTGAAAAGTATAAGACTCAGAAAAATGTTGGTTAGCTTAAAACATGATAATTTAACACAAGTAAATAATTTCAAAAGCCAAGTAGTATAACGAACAGAAAGCAAAAATACCAACTTCTTATCACAATTAAAGCATTTTCTTTTCTTTATCAGCATAACAATTCTTTAAGACGTAACAAATTGACTTTTTTTAAGACTTCCTTATCTCTTAAGTCATGTCTAAATTAAAATTGACATGTACCATTTATCACAATTATATTAACGTTATATAAACTAAATTATTAATAATATATTCATGTTTACAGAGAATTCTTGATTCCTTTGGCAATATCCATGCATTCTATATTAATCCTGCTTTACAAAAGGTGCTCAAAGATTTATGTGATGGCCCTTTAACTCAAGATTTCTGCTTCATGTTTCTTAAAATTTTTGGTCTCCATAAAAAAAATGTTGCTCCTGTAAGTTTTTATTTTCACCTTCTGTTATTATTCAAATTTTAGAAATATACCTGAATGTTTCTGATTAGTTTTGGTACACAAATAATGGCATTGCAAAAGTTTTAAATGCCCACTTTTAGGATTTTATTGTTTTTTTACCAGAAACCTTTGTTTAGATCTTTGTCTGTCATGTCTGAATGAGAGACAAGAAATTTTACATAGCAGTTTCATTTGAATAATTAAAAAAATGAAAAATCCAATCAACAGATTATTTAGATTCATTAATTAATCATTCTTGGCAATCAAAAGTATTTGTTATAAGAACAAAAATAGTGATGTGACTTAAATTTCTTTGCTTGTTTTATAACTGTAATTAATTGAATTTGATTTTATGGCGATTGATTTATTCTCAATTGATGGATGACTGATTAAATTCCCAGTTTTTCTTCAACCATTAAAAAAATTAAAATTAAAAAAGTATTTATTAGATTGGTTTGGGTCCATCACTGCTGATGATTAATAGATTATGAAATTAGATTCACTAAATGTTAGTTATGAATTTTTAATCTTGTTTGTTAAGCACGCCCACCAGGGGAGGTCTTGGCGACAGAGCAAGAGGTCTGCTCTACTTTCTTATATCATAGGATTTTTTAAGGACCAGTTCTACACGAAATGTGAAGTTCTAAATCACATATACAAGTAATGGTCCCCTCCATCTATTGTGTTCTAACAGGGTATGTTACTCTTCTTCTCTCAAGAAGACAATCTTGTACTTTGTCTCGAAGTTAGAGGAATCCTGGAAAAAATAGGCCTGATTATTTTCCAGATGATTGGTGCCTATTTATTGACAGCTCAAAGCAAAGCTTCAAACGTGTCCTCCTACACAATTGGAATAAATATAGTTCAATACCAATTGTTCACTCTACAAAAATGAAAGATGTTATATTGATCATAGATTTGATCTTGGTGAAAATAAAGTATCATGAACATGAATAGGTGATTTGTGTGGACTTAAAAATGGTAAATTTTTTCCTTGGACAGCAAAGTGGCCACACCAAATATCCTTGCTTCAAATGCCTTCGAAATAGCAACATGGGGTAAGAAAAGTGTGGCCTAAGAGAAAAACCATAAACGGTGGGTTAAATAATGTCATTAGCGACCCCTTCATTGAACAAGAGAAAATCATCTTTCTTCCACTCCATAAAAAGCTGAGCTTTATGAGGCAGTTTGTT